>OX155960.1:35866959-35920917 GCA_944548615.1 Micropterix aruncella | reverse complement strand
GAAACTCGTATACCTACACCTTCATTTTGGCGTTGTAAACGTTGTCTCATAAAATCTCGTATCTGCGTCGTAAGTTATTCAAGGTCAAATGTCACAAAAATCGGTTTTCGCGATTATCTAGGTTTCTATAGCTCCAATGATGGTAACATCTATGATAAAAATTGCAGAGCATAAATTTTTTCATGCGCTCAACCGTTTTTGAGATAGAGGGCGGAGAGCGCGCAGCACTCAGCCATAGATACTGTAATGGAAGGTCAATTGTGAATCTCGGTGAATAATACCCTGTATAAAGTTAATAAATCATTAAATTATTATTAACAATGAATCTTTTCTATTATTTATTAAGTAATATTATATTTAATAATATTTTACATATATCTTATATATTCATTTAATTACACTTACCTACTTTGTGTAATTGAGAGCTCATTATAAATGAAATAATTATTGTATATCTTAATTTTATATTAATTTATTGAAAGTAGATTTTAAGTAGAAATAAAACGAGTAAATATATTTTAATTATAATATATCTTTATTCTGCGGCTGTATATTTCTTACAATTGAAATTGAAGTGAAATGAAAATTTACAAATCTCAGTTTAAAGAACAATAGTATTCATTTTCTTCTTTTTCTTCATCGTAGTCGTCATCTTCTGGGGTTTGAAAATTTATGTTTCATTGTCGTCATCTTCGTTGTACTGAATCGTTGTTTCAGGCCTTCGAGAATGTCCAGGTCAAATGTACCCCCTTTCTCGGAGTCGCTTTCCAATGAAACAGCATTGAGACAAGCTTGCCCATTACTTGATTATTCTTCTTCTTAAAGTCTACTTTCAATAAATTAACATAAAATTAAAATATACAATTTTTAATTACAAAAAGTAGGTAAGTTTTTTTAAATGAATATAATAGATACATGTAAAATGTTATTAACTATAATGTATTAAGTAATAAATAATACAGATTATTCATTGTTAATGATAGTTTAATGATTTAATAACTTTATACAGGGTATTATTCACCGAGATTCACAGTTGACTTTGCATTACAGTATGTATGGCTGAGCGCTGCGCGCACTCCGCCCTCTATCTCAAAAACGGTTGAGCGCATGTAAAAATATTTAGAACAAAATTGGTCGCAGATATTATTATCTACAATTTTTATTATAGATGTTAACATCATCGGAGCAATAGAAACCTAGATAATCGCTGTAAACCGAATTTTGTGACCTTGAATAACTTCCGACGAATAACTTACGACGCAGACACGAGATTTTATGAGACTTTTGAGACAACGTTTACAACGCCAAAATAAAGGTGTATACAAGTTTTTAGCTTATTTTTATCTCATTCCGAGGTTAACCCTTTATTTTTTGCTAAAGTGACTGCACTATTAAGCTTTTATTACATTTATTAAGCGAACCTATTACACGATATTTTTTACATTTGATTCTTGCTGGCTCGCTGAAGATTTTATTTTATCCATTTTATAAATAATGTTGCATAAAGAAAGTTCGATAAGTTAAAAAAATGTGAAATAAGGAAAAAATTGAGATGCTATGAAAATCGAGATTGTGATAAAACCGAAAAATATCGTGGTTGTTAAATTTTTTAAAATGATGAAAAAGGGAATTTACCGCGAGAAGTCGGTGGTACCGTCAGTTTTTATTGAACAACAGAATGCAGAATATAGAGTATTTATTGCCATTACAACTTCACAGTTGTGTAGAATGATCAAGTATATTACATTCATCTTAAGTTAGTTTAACAAGGAATAATATATGTACAGTTAATTACTCCAAAATTATTACAATTAACAAAAAAGACTATAATATAACAATTGACAGTAAAAAAGACGTACATTTAATTACATTTGTAAGTACGATGTTGTTTTCAACGTATTTAAAAATTTATTTATGTGCATAGATGTTGATTTAAAGGCGACATGATACCTGGGAACGTCCATATCTGAAGAATATTAGATTTTTGAAAATATATCTGAGTTTTTTGAAATATTTAAGCATTATTTAAAAAAAAGATCTAAGTGGAACCAATTTAAAATTTGGACTAAAAAGTTGCTCATAGCCTTGGAAATTAAGGCTTTAAACTGACTTCGAAAACTTTCAGGCGCGTTTACTCCTACAATGTAATCGGTGAGTGTGTTTTATTATAATTTAATTATAATGACTGGTTATTTCTCTAGGGCAGCACTTAACCACATTATTTTATTTAGTTCCTAAATTAATTACAATGTCTTAAAACGCTCTGAGGGTTACGCTAAATATGCTTTGCCGTTAACACCCTTATACCACCACTGCTTAAAGATAGTTATTCTGTGCTAGCGCTGCGATAGAGCATTAAGAATGCGCCTAGTAGACGGCGCGAGCGGACGTAGAATCTGCGCTTGACGCTTCGCTGGATTTTTATTGGTCGAACCCTACAAAATTGACCCCGCCTATTTTTTCGCGTGTACGCCCATTTCGGATATTTTTCTGAGGTATCATGTCGCCTTAATGATGGAAGCCAAGAATGGAAATCTTGAAAATATCAATGTTCTTAATCGCCTTTAATTTATCAGGCAATTTATTAAAAATGTTAAATCCTATTTAGAGACTTCTCGCCTGGAACTTTGTCGTATGTGGTATGATCGGTTGAAGGTAATGAGTTTTATTCCTGGTATCATGCCGATGTACATCCTAGTGGAATATTGCCAAGCTCATATTGCAATAGAATTCGCAGAGAGCTTTTTGAGAAAAGATTACATAATATACGGTAATAAGACCGACAAACAAACAGCTGATATCGACTGACTTGTTTTGCAACAACGCCGAAACGTCGGCCACCATCAACTTCACACGGTGAAATCCGTTTTTAATGATTATATAAAGCCAGAATGTTTTACTAACTCATAATAAATAAAACTTCTAGCCACTGCTACATTTATTAACACCTAACGTGGTAAGAGTCAATAATGTAACTCTATACCCAACTTAACGATTGCCATAACCTGATTATCGCCAATATATTGGCTTTTATTACCAAGTTAATGACGCATTCCAGGGACTCATGCGTGGAAAGTATTACTTTGTTTTTATATTTTACTGTTATTATTTTTCTTTGTTGCCGTAGGGTTTCTAAAATACATGTACTCTCTTTCTATGCTATTCGTTTCTATACTAGGTTTCATATTCTTATAATATCTCAAACAATTTGTTTTTATTTGCGAGTGAGTTTGGAATTTGTTGGTGTTTCATTTGTGTTCATGTAAGTAGATGACACACTAAACAAATTAGGCACTACAAAATGATTCACCCACAGGGCAAGAACACTTATAGACGTTTCTTTATTGGATGTTTCCAAATATCTAAAATTGGCGCGTCTCACTCCGCCTTCATTCTCTAGCATTTGGTCTATCTAAACATTAAAGCTCTTAATTATTAGGCATTGAAACCTGTATACCAAATTAAAAAAAATATGTATTTTGAAAAATAATTTTTAAAATAATAAGAGCTATGATTCAAACATTCGTTTGTTATTATATCATTATTTTATACCGTATAGGCGTGTTAAAAGCGCTATATACAGTGCGCCGTCATACTGTTATATCACAAAGTCGCCATATTAAACATAATAATAGAAGATTATTTAATTTTTGAACTATGAGCGCCATCTACACAATTCATTTCGTAGTATAATCCTGGTTGCCAAAGTGTAGTACGACGTTGATCAACTTAATAAGCCATATACTCAATGGTAATACATGGCTACGTTTCATTATTCGACTTTCATATGAGACTAATTTATTCAACTTATTAATTAACCGCATCTCACGTCGGCTACTTTATTAATTATACTTTATTTGACATTTACACATACGAGTATAAATGCAACTCTTTGAAATGCAAATATTATATGAAATATCATTTGTAACTTTTGTCCTAAAATTTGCCGAACCCTTGTCTATGGGACTACTATTTTTTTAAACTATTGTTTACTTGCATTTTTTTGTGAATAACTAACTGCGTTTGTATGGTGCCTGTTTCATATATTGGAGATACTGTCACATACTTAATCAATTCCATGCCCATGAAAAATGAACACCATCGCAGAGTATTTTGAGTAACATTAATCTTGTGTGAATTTAATAAAGGATGATATTGATAAGATAATTAATGATACTCGTAAAGTAAACGATATATTATTCACAAATTTTGCGAGCGGGTTAAAATTGATACGGTATCAGGTTGTGGGGAGTAAGGAGCTGGCATGTAGTGGTTCCGCAGGGAAAAATGCAGAGAATTATAGTTTTAAATGTTTTTTTGCACATTTTTGTGCGATTTCCACAAATTTTGGAGATTTCTATAAAAAAAAATAAATGAATCACAGCATGGATCCCTGCATGTTAGCAGTAGCATCGTGATAAGTGGAAAATCGCTACAGTACTAAACAAATGGATTTACATAGACTGTGCATGTGCAAAGATTTTAGAATAGATTAGATAGATAGAGAATAAGTAATTTAGGAGAATGTTTATGGATGCTAAGCGTATTTTAATTACTGAACATTATTCTATACATTAAAAGGGAGTAAAAAATATCTACAACTTTTTTTCGTTTAGTGCCTTAGTAATCGAGTAATAAAACTGAATATCCGAAACTAAAACATAGACAATGCTTTCCTCAATAACAAAAGCCTAAATCGAAAAGAGTTGTTAATTATTTTGAACTTAGTTTTTTTGTGTAGAATAATCTTCTATAATCGAAAATGTAATAATCTAAACAAACAGGGGAAAGTGACTCTAGATTTTCTTTATTTGACCTCAGGGATAAACAAGATAAAACAGATTTGCCGAGGGAAGTTTGTAACACCCGACCTTTCGGCGATGTTGTGACCGTTATTATCCAGGGTAGACTCAAGAATCATTTCCCAACATTGAAGCAGTCTTCTAAGAAGTACGGTGGCACAAAATTTATTACATATTATTATGATCATAGTAAGAAATCAAACATACATAGAAAAAAAAACAAATGGATGGGTGGGATAACAGGGCGCGTAGGAAACAACGAAAAAATTGTAAGATATTAAAGGGCTCTTTAGACGATCAAGCATGCTGGTCAAGCTTCGCGTAGCGGGCTGGGAGGGGATCGTAAACCGTAGGAAATATGCAAATATTGTTTTTCTTCATATTTATCAAAAATGCCTAATTTTGTAGTTTTATAGAAGGGAGTCACGTTAATTAGACATAATTGATTGGTTGATGATTGACTGATTGATGGTTGATTGATTGATGATTGATTAATTCGTGATTTATTGATTGATGATTGATTGATGATTTATTGATGATTGATTGATGATTGATTGATAATTTACGTTATATGACTCTTGACACAAGACGTCACCCGAAGATGTCACCTATGATATATTTAAAAAATATTTGCATTTTCCTGCGGTTTACGATCCCCTCCCAGCCCGTGACGCGAAGCTTGACAAGCATGCTTGATCGTCTAGAGAGCGCTATAGGGCTGCGTCAGTTGCGCGCATATTTCGCACACTTAGGCAACCATGAGCGACGTGTCTAATTGACTTGTATTTGGAGTAAAATAAGAGCCACAATATTCAGGCCTAAGAGTGGCATGCGGCTCACAAGCCGCAATTTGTCGGCCCATGCCCTAGAACTATTGCTTTGTTAAATGTATCCAATGAAATCGTTAGCAGACCTACTTTCAAATACTTCATAATTTATCGTAATTATCGTCAGCCAACGTCATCGATAGATCTCAAAATGAATCTCTATATTTTCCCTGAAATTGAATCTTGCAAGATAAACTAATAATCGAATAGCATTTAAATACTCCCTATTTTTATCAAAATAAATTATTAAAAACGAAGTCCCTCGATTACCTATTAATGGCTTATACCTTAGGTAATTACCTCCCAGGGGAAAGGCGATACTATCGCCGAAGCCAAAGCCAAGAAAAAAACAAATTAAAATTCTAGACACGCCGCCGCTACCAGCCGTCTCTTTTTCTAGTGTTACCAGCATTTTTTAAAACGGCTTCGCAGCAATCAGGGGGGAGGGGGTTAGAGAATCGTAGTCGTGGTAGCCTACGACACAGCGTACAACCATGTACAACCAACCCGCCTACAAAAATGCTTCGCGTTTAACGAAACATTTGTAAGAACTTCTCAGGCGCTTGACAATGGCTTTTGTGCTTTCTAAACTTACAACTTGTTAAACGCTTTACGTTAAAATTGAATGAGATGAGGCTCCTTCAGACTCTGACCCATGAAAGTAAGCATAATTTATGGCTTGTAAGCTTTTAAGGATGAATACTAAAATTATCCCAAAACACCATTTCATTACAGAAGTGGACTATAAAAGGCAGCGGAGGAGATTGGCCGAGAGTTTCGGAAGCGCAAAACTGAAGTATTAATGAAAGCAGTTTTAAAAGTTTAAACGAAGAATATGAATTAGTTTGGAAATAGTTTCATTTGTATTTGTTTCACAGAATGGTCGGCTGGATAATAATAATGATTATGAATAATGAGGCTATAGAGCAGAGGTACCCATACTTTCTTGACCCATACTTTCTTGACACCCCTAACTGAATTTTCCTTAACTTACTAACATTAAAAGTTTTTTAACACCTGGAACAGTACTGATCGCTTTTTAACACCTGTAATAGGGTGTTTGGTAATGTGGACAGTTGTAAAAAATTAAAAATATGTACAATTCCTTTTTTTTTCATTTCTAAGCGTCCACGACCTTGAAGTACGAAGCATTTAGGAAAGCCGCACATAAGTACACATGTAGCACTATCTCGCTTGCTCATTCATGTGGCGCGTTTATCCTACCCGTTCGCACGGATACCCATTGAAGCGCAATTTTTTCACATATCTCATTCGCTCCTTCCCTCGTTAGTCATGTACGCTGGCCTCTTCAATCGACTAGTGGTGCAATTTGAGTTGAGTGTTGATTTCATTCCGTGATACTTGTGACGCGCGCGTTTGTTTATTGCTATTATTATATTTTTAAAATTCTATGATGTATACAAAATCTGTTTAGGAAGTGATACGACATTAACGGATCGCCTAAATGCTTATGGG
Organism: Micropterix aruncella; assembly: GCA_944548615.1. Lineage (NCBI taxonomy): Eukaryota > Metazoa > Arthropoda > Insecta > Lepidoptera > Micropterigidae > Micropterix > Micropterix aruncella. Next base: position 35,913,812 of record OX155960.1, on the reverse strand, counting down.
GACCTGCCTAGATGGAGTCCACTAACGTGGACCCCCATTTACATCTCGTGCACCTCGATTTTTTTTCGCTGACATGGACCCCCTGCGAATCGAAATCGATTCCTGGGGGTCCATATATACCACTTTGGGAATCACTGCTATAGAGCATGAATTTGCACATTGATTTATAAGGACTCGAAACAATTCCTATTGTAGCATTCTCAGATTCATGATAAATTACCCGTTATCTTAACTTTCGTATAGCATTTGAAATATTGATTTGTTTTCATAATCAACTAGAAAAAGCTTTGAAATAATAATGTTACCTATTATCCATAATAATATTACCTTTATAAACTCACAAACGTAAAAGTGCGCAGAGGAGTATCATATTAATTTTAGCATTCTCTTTTCATCCGATACGTCATCACATAATCTCATTGTACTTCAAAGATTCCGGATTGCTCGACTGCTGCCTCCTCCGTACTTCGCAAACGACAATATGAGGTTGCAATATTTTAATTCGTGATTACGCATACACGATTTCAGCAAGAACACAGGTACGATGAATGAAAGTTTATGAAAGAAATTACTTATCGATATAATCGTTTACCGACCTCCAGGTTTAAGGGCTTAACCGATTGACTTGTCATTTGAAACATAGACTACTGTTATGTTCACTTTCAAGTTCACTGAGAAAAATATTGGATTTCTTATTAAATTACCATTTTGTTATTACGGGTTTACACAGAATAACGATGTTTGAATCGTAATTTTATTAAATTACAAGGTAACTCCATTACTCGTTTATATATATATAGATATAGATATATATATAAATATATATATATATATATATTTACGGTTAATGCGGATATAACAGTATACTGTAGTTTCAACACGATTCATGTGTCCGACTATAAACGTACGGGCATGTTGGCTTAGATAGACGGTAGGGTTGTTTCGTCTCTAAGTCTTTTACGCTCACCTGGCTCTGCAGCTTATGAAGTTATATACCGTTCAACCGATAGCCATGAAAATTGGTATACGGTATTTGAGCATGGACATAACATGGGCAAAGCTGGGTAATATCACTAGTATTATTATAAACTTTGATATGTCTTTTGTATTCATATGTGTCGTGCGTATTGCGATGCCGACCAGGAGAGTCATTATAGTTAAGTTTATTGGGTTAACGAAATGAATATGAAAGTGACTAGCAGTTCTAAAGGAAGCTGTGTTAATTTTAACTACGTTACAGCATCTGTACTAACAACCCACCGCGCCAGAATAAACATTTGCTATTTTATTTGACGTACCGTGTTAAGGGTTCATTATTTTTAATTATGGAAGGGTCTCGGAAGGGCGAAATCCTCTCATGGGGTTGAATTTGAGGCTCTTTACATAAACTGGGAATTTTTAGATTGCGTAAATCAACTCGGAAAATTCGCTGGCACTTAATAAGGGGCGCATGGGTAAATATTGATGTTGAGATACTCTCTTTTGATGTGACGGGGCGAGGGGTGATCGTATTGTTGGCCGGAAGTGTATTTCAATAATTAGATTTTGATGGAGATGAGTTTACATCGAAATTTGTTAGGTAAGGATTCATAGCAACGTAGCTGAGGCACCTACTTGGCACATCCCCGTCTATCAAATGAACATAACAGGAATCGATGCCAAGGGATGATGACAGAAAAGGAGGCGAGCGACGAAACCAGCGAAATGAAACATATTTATTTTACATATCAAAGCGCTTGCAATCAGATCGCATCAAAACAGAAATCGAAACATTGATAACGTAAGCATTTCGCCGGTACCGCAAATAAACATAACTCATCTAGGTACATCCTATCAATTTTATTATAATTATTTACTTATTTATATTTTTTATTATATTTATTATAATATTATTATTATTTATTTTAAAATCAATTTCTTTACAATTATTATTGTCATACATTCTAATATATATTATATTATTTATTGGTACAATAATCTGACATTTTATATTTATTTTAATTCTTATAATTATATTTTTACGGGTCTTATTTTTTATTAGTTTTTTTTCTGTTTTATTTTGATTCTTAACGTGCGCACATATAAACAAATCATCACCATTCATGGATTCCATCTTAGTACGGGCTACGGCCAAGTTAACCCGACTGCAATGTCAACAATTGAAATATAAAAAAATGTTTTGAATTATTTAATTATTATTTTTAATCGCTTTCTAATGATACGTCGATTGGCAACTTAGCTTTATGCATTCGCGAAATAGATTGCTGTTTCTTTTTTTTTGCCCGCCACACCCAGAGTTCGTCTGCCGCCGTAGAAACCTCATTAAGGGGACATAACACATGAGAAAAATATCTGAAATGGGCGGACGCGAAGAAATAGGCGGAGTTACTTTTGTAGGGTTTGACCGATAAAAATCCAAGGTTGATGAAGCGTCGGGTACAGATTGTACGTGCGTACGCGCTGGCGAGCGGGCGGATACTAAACGATCGATCGCAGCGTTCACACAGTAAAACTGTCTTTGCAGTGGTGGTATAAGGGTGTTAATGGTAAAGCATATTCAGCGTAACTCTCACGTTTTAATTAATTGTAATTAATTTAGGGCCTAAATAAAAAATGTGGCTAGGCGCGATGCTAGAGAATCAATCAGTTAATATAATTAAATTAAAATAAAACACACTCACCGCATACATTGTAGGAGTAATCGCGCCTCAAAGTTTTCGAAATCAGTTTAAAGCCTGAATGTCCAAGGCAATGAGTACCTTTTTTAAGTCTAAATTATAAATTGGTTCCTTATCGAGGAATAGCTTAGACACTTTTTCAAAAAAATCATGACACGTTTTTCAAAAAATTCATGTAACAAAAGTTGTTCAGATATGGTCGTCCTAGGTTATTACTGAATTACTCTAATAAGCTATGTGAATTCAGTCGGTTGGTATATTTCCGTCTCCTTTTTTTTGCCCGCCACACCCAGAGATCGATTTAACTCGAATAAGCTATCTGAATTTAGTCGATTGGTTGCTGTAGTTCATTACTCACCGTGTTATCGTCTCATTAAAGTATTTAAATTTAATTGCATCGTAAATTTTGACCTGGCTACCAAACTGTTTTTACACGACTGCCCAAAAGGAGTGTTATGTGTTCAGGATTTATCTATGTATGTTTTCCGTTTATTTATTCCACCATAAATTCTAAACGCTAGAACCGATTTAGATGTGTGTCGTTTTATTAGAATCGGTACGTCCTTTCGATTGTCATAGGGTACGTGCCGCGAACCCTTGCTCTCATATAAGGAGAAATCAGCGTCTTTAATATAAATCGCCTTGTTACGTGGTGCGTGTTGACATTCATAATTTGACAGTTTATTTATTCGTTCTTTCTCTTCGCGGCCGTCAGGAATATATCCGGTATATATAGTGACGGAATATATAGTTACGAAGAGAAATATTTGGAATATTACTTTAGCAAAATAAATTATGCAAAAAATCACAAAATATTACCGTTCTATTTTGGTTTTACGAATTTAGTCTAATTCAAGATTTTGGAAAATTATAAAACTACGCAATTGTACCTACTCTTTATTCGTAATGATGAAATTGTTTTATTCCACCATAACTTCTAAACGCTTTGACCCGATTTGGAGGTATGTGATATTGTTAGAATCCTCATATCATCCTGAGTGTCATGAGATACCTAAACTCTCTAAATTTCATTCTCAAAAAATACTTGTCTAAATGTCCAAATGTCAATAAATTAACATAACTAGGTATATCGTGTTTAGTGACAAATGAAAGGTCTGATTGCGTACATTCCGGAAATATCTATGTATATGGATATGTACCTGTATGGATAAATACATTAACTAAAAATATTTCATTAAAAAATAATTATAAATACATTATTTCACTTTCTGTAACGGCAGTCGTATTTTTTTTAATTCTCTTTAATATATTTATTTGTTACAGAAGTTTTAAGTCATTTTACACCTACAATAAAAAAACTATCAGTGGCTTAAATTACACAACAAATGGTGGCTTAAACGAATGGCATGACAGTATAATGCGTCAGCAGAATATTCTGAGTCGGCTCATCCTCTCCCTTTGGCATCGGACTAAGGAATTTAATAAAAGATAAAGAGGCTGCGGTGGGGGTTGAGGCTCATTGAGTCGGCGATGATATTGACGTTCGGTATTTTGGGGGTATGCATAGGTCACACTGAAAGTTTCAGGAACTATCCACTTACATAAACCGAAAAAAAAACATTTCAAAATAGAAATCTTTGGCTGTACAATAAAGTGGTAGCGAATGGTCTCGTGCATCTTGGGCCATAAGATCTACTCTGTTCTCGGATTGGACATAGCGCGAATGGACAAGATGTATTAAATATAGAAAACATATTAAATTCGAGTTTTTGGATGAAATTTTTTTGGGACAATTCTGGATTAGTGGTATGTATATGCCACAATTTACATCGGTCATGTGTAATACTCATAAATGTAAATATGTACCAGATAAATACATTCAATATAATTTTTTGGTATTTTAATGTAAAATAGTGTGAGTATTTTGTTATATAAATGGTAAATAAATTTTAAAATAATAATATTAATTTCATACACACTAAAGGCTACTTCAAGAGCGAATCAAAAGATTATAATGAAAGGTAAACAACCGCACCCGCTCTATAGGAAACAAAGCCGTTTCCATACTCCCCCGGCTATCTGTCGGAGTGCCCAATCGATTGACTAACGCTGCACGGTGCGCGAACCGTCCAGGAGCGCCCGAACTTTGATTCCCAGGGAAACTGGTCTGCAGTCACAGAGTCCTACCCGGGTTCGCACTTCTGCTTGGAGGTTGCCGGATGGGTTTAGCCGACCCTAAAACATACGTCATAATTGTTTAACTGCACTGATCCCGTTAACTATATCCTCTAACAGTTCTGACTTGACACCTTGTCCGCCTTCATGTTCCCAAAAATTAAGAACTAATTACATGGTCAACAATTTTCCTCGCCAAAAGAGGCTGTCGAAGAATATGAAAAGCATATCCTTTGTCTCCACGGAGGAGTGGAATAAATGTTATGAAAACTGGGTTATACGTATGAAAAGGTGTATTAACGTTCACGGAGAATATTCTGTGAAAAGATAAATTGACTTGAGGCTACTCAATGTAACATTTTCTTATTTATTCTGGCCACATTCAGTGTGGCCCTCGTATCGACCTGCTAAATGAATATTAGGTGAGTTGGCATGAATGCATGATAAAATCATCAAGAATAACATAGTTTCGATACAATAATTAAGTATAACGTTTTTTCTACGCGAGCTTGCGACTGTTGACATAAGCACTCGTGTCATAGTAAATAACATCAGTAGGACATCTCTAGCCCGTTTTCGAAATAAGTACCTACGCTACGCCGAACCACCATGGTTGCCACAACAAATACACAATTGACAAGATGTAATCCCATTAAAGCAGAAATTCAATTCTTATGTACGTTTAATTCTTTTCTTATTTAAATTCAATTCTTATAATTATTATGTACGTTTATATATTTTTGATTTATAGAGCGAGCCGGTTCCCAAAATTGTATTGTAACGGAAAATATGACTTAGTGCTGACTTTGTGTGACAGCATTTATCACTTGTTGCATGTGTTTAAAATACCTACATTTTAGTAACTTACATTAGGTTCTTAACAAAACGCATCTACCTACCTACGCACTTATATACCTATGCACATACTTACCTAGACACATACTTACCTACGCAAATGAACAATAAACGTTACCTCGTAAATGTAATTTCGTAACGTAAATGTAAATACTCGTAAATGTAATTTCTGATAGGTTGCATTACAGCCTGTACAGAAAACATTCCACTTTTGTATACTTAGCAGCCCTGACTGGCTAGCACCGAGGCGCCCGAGAATCTATGTAGTGGTAACGTACGGACAACGGGCGCTTGTATGAGTGCGAAATTGGTGCGTACTATGGAGATGTTATACTGTTCTTATTTTACTATGCTCGTGCTGTCATGTTGCATTAATTTCTCCGTCGGCGATGAATCTGGCTTAAGAATCTGAAGTTTTATTATCTTATCAGATGTAATAAACATTCGTAAAATTTTCTTTCTTATTGTGTTTTACTTGCATTAAAACTTTCTGCTTTTTCTCCGTTCCGTAGACGCGAAATTAGCATTTTTTATTTGCATAATGAATATTGGAAAAGTGGGCTTTGGTTGGGATTTGGATGGGGTTGGGCTTTTGTAAATACATAACTAAATAAGTGAATATTTAGCTTGGATTTCGTATCCTATATTATAAAAAGAAACAAATGTTTTGGGTCTTCGTAGAGCAAAACTCTCTTTTCCCCTTACGAATTGTAACAAAAAGGATATCGTGCGATTCATGAAGAAACTCATTTATGTTTGAAGTTAGTAAATTAAAAATTCAATTCAATTTAATTCAATTCTTTATTTGGAAGTCACATAGTAGTAATTACACAGTAAAAAAATATAAAACTACAGATTACTTAAAAATAAAAACTATTACGGATTTATATAAATTACAGAAAGTACGTTGAACTACTTAATAAAACTAAAATACCTAAAATTATTACTACATGAGAGGCCTGCGTTTAGGATGTGTGTGTGTGTGTGTGTGTGGGTATAGAGTGTAAGTGTACATTCAATCCAGTGATGGAGTTTCAACAAAATTCCTTTAAATTAAACAAATTTACGATTGAAACTTCGTTATTCTGTATAAAATCGTAATAACGAAATGTTATTGTAAGAATCAATCTAATAATTTTCTCAGTGTATAAAGGAAGTATGTGCTGAGACGATTAAAAGACACAATATAGTTTTTATCAGCTGCATTGATGTCCTTCTTAAATGACACATATATTTGTCGTGACGTTGAAAAATTTTTTTTAGTGAATATGAGCTTAACTATTAAACTATGAAGGTTTTAGTGATCGTGCGTTTTCCGTGCCTTACAAAAGTGAGAACGAAGTGAGAAAGAGATGCGCGTAATAGATTGACACGACGCGCGCGACGCCGCCATGTCTTCGCTCGCGAGTCCATCGAAGAGTAGCCTCTCGTCGCGAGAGAGAAGCCCTAAGAAGTGCCAGTTTAGCCCGCAAACCAATCACAACGACTCCGACTCCAACTCAAGGCTGGACAAATGCACCACGTGGCTGTGCAGGCGCGGCGCCGCCGCCGAAATCAACGAGGGCAAGGGTCCCGTCTCCGAGAACTACACCCTGCCGAGACCACAGCCTTCCCCGGGACCGTCACCAGGCGGTTCTTCGACCGCAGTGGATGATACGGCGCCACCTCCGAAGAACTGCTTTCGACTTGTCATGCTGGGGTAAGTTTATTTTTGTACCATAATGTATCATACCATTTTGTATACACCACAAAAGGCATTTCCCGCAAGTATTGTAATAATCGCTAAAGAGGTATAAAATAAAAAAAAAAGGGTTGAAGATCACATTTCAAAAATTGTAATCTATCGATGTTAGCTGTTATTTTAATTAAAATTCTAATTAAATTACTTAAATGAAAACATTGGCAAAATGGGCTGGCTTGAATTATTTATTTTTTGCTCTAAGTTTTTATGATTTTTTATGAAAAACTAATGAATTTTCAAATCCTTCCAACTTATTAACAATGGGATATGTAATAAAAAAAAACGGAAAATTAAAATCATTATAGTCATTATCAATTCATTGGCAGTCCCGTCATAACATCCGAAAAATATTGTTAGTGGACTGTTCTGCTATACTTCAGCAAACTTCAGACTACTTCAGAAACCTGTTATATAATCCAAAAATACAAGCATATGCCAATCCAATTCAAATCAGTCGACAGGCCTTTTAGAAAGGCCTGTGACGTCTTCCACTAGGCATTTTTCGCCTTTTGTGGGGCTTCTCTTAAATCGGGCCCATTGGCCCGGCTTTCGAGGGTATGGCGTCTCGGGGCTGTTCACCTTGAGGCAGGCTTCTTTATGATAGCTTCTCTCGGGGCACGCGGTAGGTCTGTTTGAATGTACGTATTCAGCAGCATGATGTTCTGCTCCTTCGTGCCGATTTCGCACGCGCGAATGAGCTCAAGCAGCTGAATTACCTTCATCGTGACCAGCTCGTCTTCCTCGAGAAAGCGCATCTCGTCCAGGTATTCTGGCTCTGCAGGCTAGGGTTGTGGGGGCGGTGTAGTCGCACTCTCTTAGTCCGATTGGCACGCATATGCTTGCACTTTGTCAAAATACACCTGTTACTTTAGGACAATAAAAAAGTAAATGAATCAACCTATGCAGGTATCACAATCGACAGGAGGATAAACTGGGAAAGTTAAGTCTTGTGAAAATTACATATTACTTACAATATATATTGCCTATATGAAAAAAAAATAAAATAATACTCGTACAAAGAAAAGTATCACGTTTTTACCGAAGTAAATAACTTATTCATTGTAAAGACCAGCTTAAGATTGACACAGCTTCTCAGGCCTGTATCTAGATGCACAAGATACAGATGGCATAAAAACATGAATAATAGTATTAAACTAATATAATTCGAAAAGAAAACAGGAAGAGAGAAAAGAAAGGAAAAATGAAAGTTAACCCTCCACCGTTTTTGATTAACAAATATATACATAGTTTTTTATAGGTTAAATACCATGATCTCGCAAATGCCGTAACCCGGAAAGGCTTCACTGTTCACCTTCACGCGGTGGAAGTTGGCGCTCGTGGCCTGCCAGATAAATCTCTGTTTCACCTCTTTAAAGATCTTGGTATTTCCAGAAAAATAATCAACTCACTCCTAGAAAAAAATATCTAAAACCGCGATTTGCGCATCTCAAATTCTATGGCTTCGAAGGGGGAGTGAATGGGTGGTAAGGTGAACGCTCACATGTGGCAGGACAGCTGTCCTAAACCTACCACAGCCGGTTTTTAGTCCGGAATCCACTGCTCACCCCCAGAAGTGTAAAAAAATAGTATTATGATGGGCTCGACTCCAGTCGGTGAATTCCATGGCAGCTCCGTTTGTATTTAATTTATGAGAATCACCACACATTATATGATTTACTATAGAGTAAATTTATTCATAGAATAAATACATTACATACATACAATACAAATCAAATAAATACAATACACATATTACATTGATTTACTCAGATTGCTCTTACATTACATTTCGAGTTAATGTAATCTGTTGATTTTTGCATAGATACATAGTATATATCGGCAATATAATTACTTCGCTCGTTATATACGAGTGCCTATAGCACTTTACGTTTATTAAACAGCTATCAGTTTTTCACTAAATTGCTCGGATAAAGTGACATATTGGCAATCTCCATGCCAAATTGTATATTTCATGGGCAGCGAAGCGTTATTATACTAGAATGTGCAGTCGAGCGTTAATCTTCATAGCAAGATGGATACATAGTTTTAGCTGAATATCATACCGCTGGCGATGGCAGCTGATATACTATGTTTATATTGCATATCAACGGATTGGTCTAAACTGTTATGTTCATTTGCTTATGAAATAAAATAAATAAATAATATACCTGTCATGATCGGCAGAAAAAAGGAAATTATTGAAGCGGTTGATATGCCAAAAAATAATATAGGCATACCTAATCGGTGTGTCATTACTGCACGTTTCGTGGAATCATTTCGAGTGTCAATTTAGGGTAACTGATAATAAAATACTACACCACTAATAAGTCTGTAGGTAGTAGGTAGATAAGGTGTAGGTATCTGTGAAATATTTCGCACGATTTCAATACTAATCAGGACGATGGCGTTGGAAGAACCGTATAGATTGCACATATAGGTACATAAAACATAAAATATTTTGGTATGATAGAAGTAGTAGGGCGGTGTCGACTACAGCAGGCGAACCCGTCACCCTAGGCTGGTATAACGATATGTGATCGTTTTTTCAGCCGTGGGATGAACGTAGACGACTTAGAAACAAGACAATCTACCGTCTAGCTCCGCCAACAAGACCGTTAGAGGCCACCACCTTACAGCGAGGCACTGGGAACGATAACCAGCGGGCAGCCTCGCCCCTAACTACCAGTTTTGGTAGGATATCTCCGTCTAGAGTTAACCTTCAGGATACATCCGTCCTCCCGACTGGTTACAGGTCCGAAGTCGCGTACGCGGCCTCTACCTGCTGTGTTTCAGCGGTATTTCAGTTTGAATTTATCGCGGACCTGGGCGTCCTTTCCCCGTAGTGCCACACAGGATCGGGTGGCTCAAGGTCATTTCAAGAGTGGCATGACAACAGGTCAACAACATCCAGACAGTATATTTCTATAGTCTCCAGACTCCTTCAGCAATTAGTCAGAGTGCACAACCGATTGGGTCGCCGAACGGTGCGCAAACCGTCCAGTAGCGTCGGGATGCAATCGCACCAGGAGAATCTGGTCCACCAGCTTGTAAGGCCTGAGACGCGGGAGTCTTACCCGGGTAGCTTTCCGCACGAGGAGGATTCTGATAGGGGCTGAATCGTGAGTTGAGCCGATCCGAGAACAAAATGGATCTTGTGGCCCAAGCTGCACGAAACTGTTCGTTACCTACGATAGAAGTCTGGGTTAATTATATAGGTATAGAAATATGGATAACTATCCAATGGTTGATCCATTTCGATACTCAACAACAACCTCGTGCGACCTGCCAGAATGAAAGGGAAGATAAATAGCCATTATTTGTTATGAGGCTTCTTTGTGCCTACGTACAGGTAAAGATAAATGTCACGTCTGAACCCCACTCTGTCAACTGCCTCTCTGGGCTATTTGCTAAACATCCAGGGGACTTAATACGTCTATAATTCAGCTGGATCAACCCAATCAAATGATCCGAGGTAACGTAAAATCCTGTCGTTAGCTAGGGAGTAAAGATAAATATAACAAAGACTGGATCGGCATTCTTCACGTAAGTTTTTCTCAATCCTACTGCCAAAAGTTACCTTAATCACAAATAACAGATATCTAAATGGCAAGGATACGTGAAGAGTCAATTCATAACATCGAGAAGGGCTGCTAATTTAAAACCCCATGCAAGCTATATATCATATATTATTCAAAGGCTTTCGACTGCGTATTCATATTCATATTCATAATTGTATATATGTCATAATAAGGAAAAAACAAAACAAAAGAAAATCGTTTAGTCTAAATATAAGATAGAAACACAAGAAAATATAAATAAAGGATTAAAAATATTACAACAGACGATTAATATGTTAGGCACAATGAAAGCTTTGAAAAATATGTATTTTAATCAACCTTTCACTATATTTCTTAAACCGGTGCTTTAAAACTATAGACGACTAAAATGTCTTTTTTGATCGCATAACCGGCTATTTGCAATAAACTATAGTTTATTACAAACAGCCGGATCGGCGATATATGCTATCTTTTCGACATGTATAATGTATTCTTCACCGAATATAGAATGCTACGGGATCTTGTTGGCTAGTGGTGATATACACTGTTTGCTCATTTGGTGAGATTTCTGAAAAAGTACAGCGCTATTCCCATTAAATAGATGAACGGCAGCGTCTTTGCACGCAGATCTTTAAACGGAGGCCTTGCCGGCATATTAAGGAATACACGCGCTGTTGTGCTGATGGAATGCTTCCGTATAATGATGGCTTTTTGCCTATCGGCTACACGCTCCCATAATTCAGCGTCGTAATTTAGCATCGAATAGACATACATATATATACAATACATAATATGGGAAAATCTTTGAAACGTTCGCTCGGTAATCGGAGTTCCTTAGTCACATATAGTTTAACTACTACCTGAATGGTCATATTTGTAACTTCTACACTAATAATCCTACATCATTTGATACCGACTGTTTAAAGACGTTCAAGACAAAAAAGGGCTTGAAACAAAAATTCTTATTATCGCAATTTCCCTTCAATATTTGAATGCAAAATTGTGTCCGTTACGAAATCGAAGACAATAGCAATAAATTAAAATACCTACTAACTTACTAACCTAAAAATCCTACTAACGGAGCTGTCATGGAATTAACCGACCGGAGTAGAGCCCATCATAATACTATTATTACACTTCTGGGGGGTGAGCGGAGGATTCCGGACTTACGACCGGCTGTGGTAGGTTTAGGACAGCTGTCTTATCACATGTGAGCGTCCACCTTACCACCCATTCACTTCTCCTTCGAAGCTGGATAATTTTTCTAGGAAGGTGTTGATTATTTTCCTGGAGAGACGATTTTTAAATAGGTGAAACAGTAAATTAGCTGGCAGGCCACGAGCGTCAACTCCCACCGCGTGAAGGTCAACAGTGAAGCCGTCCCGGGTGATGGCATTTGCGAGATCATGGTATTTTTATTATTTGTACTCGTGGTCTTTTGGGATATTTGATTCCCACGGAACAGTTAATTCTACAATAAGGGCTATGTTCCGAGATAGAGAGTAAAGAGTTATATCTGGACGGAGGCCTGTGGAAAAAGGTTTAATCTGGTAGAGAGATCTTTGGATAGCTGACCGTTTTTAAACATCTCGATGTGCTGTCAGGAGTCGCCATGGACAGCGTTGGTTGTCCATTGCTAGATAATCCACAGCTGCAATTTAGTTTTTACACACCCGGAGTTTGCAGTGGTATTACATTCTTTACAGGCCTCAGAGATCGAGTAATATTTTGGGACGGGTTGAAGATTGTTTTTATATTGAATTTGTCTAGCATTTTATTATTCCATCTGTCAGGCCCTTGACGCACAGTAAGAATGATCGTTATCTAGTCGGTTTCTAAGTTTTCCCTATATTGGATCTTGTGCACGTGTCACGATATTTTCCGCAAACATTTTTCACAAGGACGTTGTTGACATGTCAACAATGCTCAACATCGCTATGGGTCGGACGGATGCTTGATTCACGAGCGACGCTTGCACTGAGCGACGATGGTTTGAGCTGGCATGCAAATATCTATCAATATGTGTGTGTGCGATATACCGTAAGTCCGATAGTATTGTCACAGTCTTCGTTACCGTTACATCCAACAAGTAAATATATTAAAAATAATAAAAAACACGACTGCTGTTACAGAAAGTGAACTATTGTATTTATAATTTTATTTTTATTATGGTTTTTTATGTAATTTTAGCGGTTTATATGTTTATCCATATAGATACATGTGTATTTCGAGAATGTACGACTTTTCATTTGACACTAAACACGTTATATTTATGTTAATTTATTGACATTTGGACATTTAGATAACTACTTACTTGTTATCTGGACAGTTCCCTATGACACTCGGGATGATGTAACAATTCTAACAATACTACACACTTTTAAAGCGTTATGGTAAAGAAGTTATGGTAAAATAAAGAAACGAAAAACATACATAAATGAACCCTGAACGCATTACATTCGTTTTTTGTTGGGCAGTCGTGTAAAAATTCTAGGGAGCAGCCCGTTTCTACTTTATTTTTAAATGACATTAATTTATAAGAATTTTACTTTCAAACTATGTAAGTTAAAAATTGTTTTGAATTTATATTGACACCGGCGCACAATCGGACTGCGAAATAAATCATTTTTATCACAAAACTATTTTCAGAAAGGTACAAAACAATACTAAAAACTTTAAATTGTCTATTCTTATAAGATATTTCTCTATAATAAATAAATTTACAGTTTTCTTAGGAATGTTTTGATCTCACAATTTTAAAATGTCCTTGTGTTTGATTGAAAACTTACAGACAATTGAATTGTAAATTAGTACCGAAATAAACAGTAGGACTATTCATATGGCCAAGTATTGCAATAGGTAGTGATAATGTGATGTACCTGCAGTGAACTCTCTGGCTAAAGAAATGCTAAAAACTCGTCCCGTAAAAGCACCACCAAGCGGCAAAGATAATCCCATCTATTGTCAGTATGGAGCGAGGAGATGGCATAGCGAACGGATGTTGTATTCCGGTTCCGGACAGCCGTACCTCTCTTAATAGACATACCCCCTTTCTTCTTATTCACGATATATACATATATAGTAAAACAGTAACAAAAAAAGAGACTAGAAGAAAACATGTACTATTAGGATTTGGGTTCCCCTGTAGATGACAAATGTTTGCCATCAATCGAAAAACAAACATATGCAGTAAAAAAATCATATTGATGACATTATCATCACAGTATTCCATTGACAAAACAGAGTACAGCTAGTGTCCAAGGCAAAACAATCAGACCGTACCCCTTTGGGATACAATTTCAATATGCAAACGGGTAAGCTGGTAGCAGCTGTGACTCGCATTGCAATTCAGTATCTTATTGCACCGATTTCGGTCAGATAGCATTATATTAGGAAAATCTTAGCAGTTTTCAATTATTAAATCGCCTTTATATAATGGTAGATCTTCCCAATATGAATTCATTCTAGTTTACTCCATGTCCCTTGATGATGGAAATACAGGTATAAATAATTTAGATATTTATGTCATCATTTAAATAACAGTCGCCAATTTAACATGTAAAAAAATTGTTACGGTGTAAATTTAAATATATAATTTGAGTAGGAATATATAATAGAATATATAATTTGAGGTGTTATGACGGAATTCATCGGACACTATTTTGGCTAAGTGTGTGTATTTTGGATAAATCCGGCTGTGTGAATGCCGCATTACACAGACGAATGGAAATTGTGGCGAGATAGTACCGGCGGTATCGCCGGGCCACAAAGGAACCAAACGAGAAATTATTAAACTATGGCATACTCGTATGTATTTCGAGCTTACAAAAAAATGACCAGACTATAAAAAGATATTTAAAACTTGGTTTCCCTGTTATTATTTTTTTTGATCTTTTTGAGGATCTATTAACATGTTATTTAGATTCAGATCTATAATATCAGTTTAATAGTTTGTTTAGAAACATGTCCATTTTTTAAAAAAAAAACATTTTTTTAAAACACTTTCTTGAGACACGGATCATCTAGAAATAATTTTATATACCGCTGTAAGGGGCTGAATCGCCAGAGGTACCTAAATTGTTTTACATTTTTTTTCTGGTAGGCGTTTGATAGCGTGTGGTTACATGTAGCCATGATAAGAGGAATGGCAAGTCTCCTACTATGTTAAATGTTTTAAATTTTGAAGGTATATATTTTTAAAAATATTTTAGTGGTTGTTATTGAGGATTTTGTGATATTTCTATAAAATTTCAATATACTAGTAAACAATAAA
The DNA here is from genome assembly GCA_944548615.1 of Micropterix aruncella. Taxonomy (NCBI): domain Eukaryota; kingdom Metazoa; phylum Arthropoda; class Insecta; order Lepidoptera; family Micropterigidae; genus Micropterix; species Micropterix aruncella. Next base: position 35,898,572 of record OX155960.1, on the reverse strand, counting down.
ATCGTATTTAATTACTAAATAGGGCAGTACATTATCCTCCATTTCATCCCATTCATTTATATCAGTTTCGCCTACTTGTGGTTGCAATAAAACACGCGATAAACGATTGTGCAGAATAACGCTGTATTTCAGACTTCTGTTAACAAAATATGCAATTTAACATTGTGATTTCGTCGGCGGGATTTGCCTAGGGCTCGTGAGTTGTCGCTGGGTAATTGCCTTTTAGCGGAGCTTGACGTGAGCCATAAAGTGTGATAGAACGTGTGTGGTAGAGCGGTAGAGGCGCTATTATGGGAACGAAAAATATTATAGTGTAATATTACTGCTTTATACATTATCAGAGTTAAGCGGTTGTTGGCCTAAAAAAAGAAGGCCTCTAATCGCATACGAACTTCCCTCTTTAGATATATGTCAAGTTTATTCTTTACTAACGCAGAATAATATTTCTATCCTAGAAGTAAAAACAACTTTCCCCGGTTAACCCTGCGATAGGCGCTTGGATAACATAAGTAATCCAGTCATTTTAAATTCAGCATAACGACCAATGGACAAAGAAATTGCTTGGCCTTCTCTACTTTTCTTATAAATAGCCATTACAGATATTTTTATACGTTATTTGAAGCATTTTCGAGATATTGTGCTTTAAATTTCGGCGGACTACATCTTACTCTTCGGAGTAAACGTACATGTAACACATTAACATCATATAAGCATGCTTCATCGTAATATATCAATCAATATAGAATAGAATAGAATAGAATAACTTTATTGTGCTATAAAAACATAACTTAATGAATATTACACTGGCTTTATAAAAAAGTCAATTTATGCAAAAATGGCGGACTTATCGCTATAGCGATATCTTACAGTCAACCGTTACAACAATCAAACAATGGGCTCGATTGCGTCTGGAAGAATCCTGATCTAAAATTGTAAATTAGTTTATGTGTACGAGTCAACGCAAACCGTTAGAGTGGAATGTCAAATGAACCGTTGTCACCTTTCCGCATTGAAACTACCCACTGAAAATAAAGCGACTGAATCTAAGACCGCACGGAATGTATTCAAACTTATTTGGATGGCGATACTTTGGACATGGACTTTGGTGCGGGAAAATCGACGATCGTTCATTTCATATTCCGCTATAACTCTCTCGTTAGCATGAATTCCGCTCTCTCTCGTTAGCATGAACTCCGCTCTCTCTCGTTAGCATAAACTAATTGTCAATTTTAGATCACATAGAAACGCAATCGAGCCCATTGTCTTGATAAAAAGCTTAAAAAAACGAAATTAAAAAAACGTTCCTCCATGTATCAGACTGTAAATACGTTTTTTAATATTATATTAAGTATACAGTAATCATTCTAACAATGTAAATGTTTTTTCTTTGTAAAATTAAACCAAATTATGAATATTAATCTCAATGATAAGTTTCTCGTTGTTGAAGATTTTAATTTTCGAAATTTATGTGAAATATCATCACAAACTTTTCCAAAATTATTTGCAGTTTTTGACAGTAGATATTTGTGTTAGCTGTAGTGCTTAACCGCAAAAAGCTGTATTGTATAACACCGGCACAGGACCCCATTTTGGAAAATAAAGTGAATGTTCAACTTTTCCATGGCTATACGTACACACACGAACATATCCGAGCAATTTCAAACAACAGAATGAAAAATGAATAACTGATTTTAAAAAGGAATAATATTTTCGGAAAAGAATTTCTAAATCCACTTTAAACCTAAGTTATTCAAGTTGAAAGTGGCTAATGTAAAAAGCGGCATAATCATAATCATTTAAGGTGTACAATATACAGTAGTAGTAGTAGTAAACGGAGTGGGGGGCTTGTTTCCAGCCCTTGATGTCACCTAGATCTATAAGATCTTTTGTAACCACACACTTTGTGGTTAGGTCAGTGGTCACCTAGTAGCCCCGTACTTCTTACCGGTCCAACTAGATCACTGACCTTCAATTTGGGCAGATTGCTGGGTTCAAGAAAGTCTCGTCACAGTAAACTGTGTCTTTTTGCAGCGACCAACGATGTGTATGCTTTCTTCAGGTTCTTCGCCACATATTCGGCAGTCCTTGCTCTCGGTCAAGCCAAGGTTGAATAAATGCGCTCTAATGGTTGTATTTCCGGTGAGGAGACAATTTCAAACGACTGAATGAAAAATGAATAACTGATTTTAAAAAGGAATAACATTTCCGGAAAAGAATTTCTAAATCCACTTTAAACTAAGTCATTCGAGTTGAAAGTGGCTAGTGTAATAATAATAATTCTTTATTGTGAACTGTAAGTAGGTCGTACAAAATGGATAGGTACTATTATATGTACTATATAGTTTACCAATCAGGCGAACAATATGTATTTTTCTATAATTAAATATATGTTCACTTCGCAGTTGAAGGAAAACAAATCCGAAAAGTATTACGTTTTAGACATAGGTATTAACAAAATAATAATTAGAACTATTATATACAAATTTAGTAAATTTCCATTACTATATATAAATCAAATTTCAGTTAGTTTTTAAATTTAAATGTCAAACTGGAATTATTAGACTATCTACGGTTTGTCAGATTTAGAGCTAGAATTAAACATAAATGTTTAAAGTTTAAAATGTTGGAAAATTACAATAAAAATATGTTATATTATTTATTTGTCATTATCGTTTAAAAAGTCATCCACGCTGTAATAGCATTTATTTTTGAGCCAGTGCTTTAATGTCTGTTTGAATCCTGGTTGTTGCATTGATTTGATGTTTTGTGGAATAGCGTTAAAATATTTAACACAACAACTCTGGTCCCTTTTTACGCATTTCTGTCCTCACTGAGGGACAATTTATGAGGTTTCTATTCAATATTGTAAAAAGCTCCATAATCTTAATCATGTAAGGTGTACAATGTACATATATTGGTGATAATATCAGAGAACGTTCATTATGATTCTATGAATAAGAAACAATTAAATAAAGTATTAGTACATTTTTATTTTGCTTTAAATTTAACAGAGTAATTGAAAACTAAGTAAATGAAATACTTTTGAATTAGTGGGGTACTTATTCTTACAAAACACAAAGCGCCTACAGAATGGTTAATCACGTTTGGCTTACAGCGTTTTTCGTTTTATTCCCAGATCAGCGCGAGTGGGCAAAACTTCCCTCGTCGCGCGGTTTCTCGGCTCCAAGTTTGAAGACAGCTACACGCCCACCATTGAGGACTTCCACCGGAAGCTGTACAGGATCCGGGGGGAGATTTTCCAGCTCGACATACTCGACACGTCGGGAAATCATCCGTTTCCGGCAATGAGGAGGCTCTCCTTTCTAACAGGTAGGGTAACTACACTACTATCTTCATTAATCCTCTCTCACCCACACTTACCAACAAGTTGAAATACGGCAAGCATAGACAAGTGTTAGTAACATCAACCAGTGCGTTCCATTTAAGGTATTCAACAAACAATCTCAGTAAGGTATCAGTTAACTCTTTCAGTCTCAATTCGTAAATAAAGTGACTATCCTACTTTTTTGGTTTCAATATATTATCTATCTTATTTTCTATGTTTAGAAAAACCATAAATAATTGTAACTATATTATAAAGGGACTGCATACTAATTTAATTTATTTACTATTGTTTTATAACCAATAATTTACGGAACAAGTATATATATATATATATATATATATATATATATATATATATATATATATATATATATATATATATATATATATATATATATATATATATATATATATATATATATATATATATATATATATATATATATATATATATATATATATATATATATATATATATATATATAAAAGAATTAAAACAACGTCTGTCATTACAGAAACTGAACTATTGTATTTATAATTATTTTTATCTCGGTTTATTTTTAAAATATTTGTTATTTATGTATTTAGCCATATAAATACATGTATATATTCGGAATGTACTCAATCAGACCTTTGATTTGACACTAAACACGATATAATTATGTTAATTTATTGACATTTAGACAAGTCTTTTTGACTGCTTGACAGTTTAGGTACCCTATGGCCTTCGGGATGACATAATGATTCTAACCATATCACACACTTTTAAATCGCTTCAAGGGTTTAGAAGTTATGATGGAATAAAACATGAGGGTTTTATGTTTTTTCCAGTACAATTGCGTAGTTTTATAATATTCCAAAACGTTGAATTGGAAAATATAATATAGGAACCAAAAATGGTTATTTAAAAATCTGTAATATTTTGTGGAGTGTAATATTTAAACACTTTGTGTAATATATTTTGCTAAATTAATATTGCAAATATTTCTCTTCGTTACTAGGCCTACCGTATCTATTCCTGAAAGACGCGAAGAGGAAGAACGAAAAAAAGTAAACTGTCAAATGATCGTTAAAACTTCCTGAGGTGACGGGTTCGCCCGTTGTAGTTGACAACTCTAGTTAAACTGATATATAGCGGGGGTTTACATCAAACACACTTAACCACCTTATACCAACATTATACCGATATAATATATTAAAATATTATCACAAGCACAGTACCTACTTTAACTGCATTGTGATTGAGAAATGTTTACCAGATAGCAAAAGCAATTGGCTAATAAGAGAAAAGCAAAAATGGAAATAGAGTAAAACTAAAATAAATTAACAAATAGAAAGTGAATTGCTACAGTGAAAACTGTTTATCATTCGAAAAATTATGCAAAGAAAATATAGAATTTAAAAATCACTAACTCAAATGAAACATACGGGTGATGAATTCACACTTAAAAGAGAAAAATCAAATAAAGTTTTGTTGGAAAATAAAGAGAAGATAATGGACTATAAAAATGTATATGATTAATATGTAAATTGGAAAAAATCAACTATGTACTACCGAAAAAAAGAATCACACAAATAGTGCTATGAAGATCTGTTACATTTTAACAACAAATTAAATGATCATCCTTTTGTAAGTATGCAAGAAGGTAATAAAAATGGGCAGAAAATCAAAGGCAAAGAATTCGAGTGCCAAACTCTCATAACCGCAATCCCCCAAAAGGATGGAACAATATTTTCATTAGGTGTGATCATATAATTATGTCTATCTTTTGAGTACGTCTGCTAATAATTGCCGATTCATTAGTAAGTTACAGAATGAAGAAAACGAGGTAAATTGTCATAAACGAAATTCAGAGAATTCCAAAAATTATATTAACTACAAAATAAGTATAGAAGTAAGCAACATAGTGGAGCAAGCAAAGGATAACGTAAATAATATTATATTTCAACCAACAAGATAAAATATAATAGACCGTAACAAGTAAATATATTAAAAGGAATAAAAAACACGACCGCCGTTACAAAAAGTCAATTACTTGTAATAAAACATATTTTTTGTTAAGATTTTTTTAGAAATATTTGTGGTGTATTTATCCATAAAGATACATACATATTTTTGGAATGTATTCAATCAGATCTTTCATTTGACACTAACCACGATATATTAAGGTTAATTTATTGACATTTTGAGATTTGGACATTTAGACAACTATTTACTTGATATTTGGATAGTTGAGTTACCCTATGACACTGGATGACAACGATTCTAACAATACCAAGTACTTCTATGTCGGTGCTAGCATTTAGAAGTTATTGCGGAATAAAGAAATGAAAATCCTACATACATACGTTAGATCAGGGGTCTTCAACCTTTTTGAGGTCAAGGGCCGACAATACTTTGATTTTGGTTCGGCGGGCCGCACACAAACAATATATTCCAATATAAACTTAAGTAATTGAAGAACAATAATCGTTGAAGTAATTTATTATACAATTTTTACCAATAAAAAAGTAATTTAATAAAATTCAAACAATGATATGTTTGACATTCTTTGGTCTTAACTGTTTTATCAATATCTGCCCCTATAGTGGTCGTTGCAGTTCTCAGACTGGTCTCAAGGTTGCAAGTTGCAACGTGTTTTCTATTCAACTCTCATTAACGCACTGAGCGAGCAAACGAAATGAGTGTGTCCGTCGCAACCCACCGTAGTAGTAAAACTGCGGGCATGCGTGGGCGAGAGCGGGCCGCCGCCCCCTTGTGGCCGGCCGCGGGCCGCATGTGGCCCGCGGACCGCGAGTTGAAGACACATGCGTTAGATGAACCCTGAATGTATTACACTCCTTTTTTGTTAGGCATTCTTGTAAAAAGAAGAATAACTGAGATAAATGAAAGAACGCTAAAGAAAATCCTTACGCCCTAAGGAACCAAAATACCCCTGACGGGGTAATCTTAGCAAATTTAGATAACCGATCCGAAGTTACTGGGTCAAGAGTTCTTGTCATATCGGATGAAAATGTTAAATCTGCATTAGGTCCCTTAAGCTCTATTATTCTAAGACAACATGTTGTACAATAATACTTTGAGGTCCTAAAGAATGCTCCCTCTCTACGCGAGATATGACCAAAATAACTCTAAAGTTATAATTGGATGCCTACATAATAAATAAATGAGCAATAATATAAATATAGAACTGGTAAAAACAATTATCATGGCTGATATGAGGGAATATCCACTATATACGTATCTCATTATCTGCGACTCGATAACAAGAACGTTAACTTTGACATTTACGATCTCAACAAGAAGAATAACCCATATATGTCAAGCCAATAAATGTTTGTTAAAATTAAACAGAATCAATATATAAGATCCAATATATATCCAATATATAAGACCCACTACAAAGAAAATCTAAATGTCTCAAAAAAAATTAGCTGAAAAATACTGACAGCTCAGATTATTTACTTACTAGCTGACCCGTGCCCACTTCGTTGGGCGGTAAACATTAATACTTGTAATGAAATTATGAGAGTGGTTCGGTTAGTACTGAGTGCTATGATTTATTTCCTGATTGCCTAAAGGAGGATTGTATTTTTACTGCATATGTATGTAGCTCGGCCGGGACTCGATGATGGCAGAGATAAAGCGAAGAAAACAATTGGGATTGGCAGCCTTCGGGAAGCTGAGCTTCGTGCTGAAGTCCAGAATTCCCCAATCGCTCAAGACAAAGGTGTATAATCAGTCTGTGTTACCGGCTATGACGTATCATGTGAGACATGGACACTGACTGCTAGGATGATCCACGAGCTTAAGGTGGTGCAGCGAAACATGGAGCGAGTCATGCTCGGCATATCGTTGCGCGATTGAGTCCGAAACGAGCTCATCAGACAGCGCACGAAGGTGGTCGACGTGGGTCAAAGAGTGGCTAAGCTGAAATGGGTTTGGGCCGGCCACGTGGCCCGACGACACGACGAACAGTGGAGAAGCGCGTTTTGGAGTGGAGACCCCGGCTAGGCAGAAGAAGTGTGGGCAGACCACAGGCCCGATGGTCCGATGACATTAAGGAGACAGCTGGATCAGTCTGGATGAGGGAAACGGACAACCGATCCGGATGGAGAGTGATTGGAGAGGCGTATGCCCAACGGTGGGCGAATGCGCGCTGATGATGATGAAGAAGAAGATGTATGTATGTATTTGCATGCCAATTTGGCTATATTACCGGGTTTCAAATGAGTGAATGAAATGATTATGATTGAATAAATCATGTTTATTTTAAATATTCAAAACTTCTCTGTATACTATATTAGATGTAATGTACCAAAATATATTGTCTTTCAGGAGTTCCAACCCGAGATAAGGTCCCGGTTCCATACCTATGTCGTATTATCTCTTTAACCATTTATGCAGTAAAAGGGAAATTATATGCAGTAAAAGGCAAAAGTCTTTTGTTTTAAATACTTGAGACGATAAATATACTTATTTTGATATGAATTCATAATTGTTTATATGACCAATAAACATGACCTAACGATTGAAATATTTTTTTTAATATAAAAAACTACTTTTTGAGACTTAAATATAAAATTTAGACATATGCTGTCGCTGACTTTTTTGTAGGCGTTACCAAGCTCCACAACTTTTCTCTAGAACTCAATCATATATCTCTCATCGTTAAAGCAGCGTTCGTAAGAAACGTTTTCATTCGACCGTTTTTTCTCCGACTTACTTTTCAAATCCGACTACCACGAAAAAGTCTTTTCATTTTGCGGATTAATATATGACACTCACAAATAACGTGGCTTTCTATTGGTAAAAGACTTTTCAAAATCGGTTCAGTAGACCCAGAGATTACTTCCTACAACCTCACAAACTCACAAACTTTACCTCTTTATAATATTAGTATAGAAAACAACGACAAATAATGAATGTAAAATTTCACTTGGAGACAGCCTTCGCCTAGTTAGGTGAGATTTTTGGTTTCTGGAATGGTGTGCCAATAGTATGGTATAAATTCATAAAATCAAAATCAATGGCGTGTATTAAAAAAAACGTAAATTATTGTAGTAAGTATAAATATATGAATACTATTTAGAATATGTACAAATAAACAAATAAATCTTTAAATCAATGAAAATTAATGCAATCATGAAAAAACTAAGAAAGAAAAGCTAATGTCGCACTATGCATTTTTTTTAAAATTTGTTGAGTGAGGCTTTTCTAAGGTTTTTATGATCTAAGGTCTTTATTTCTGATCTATTGTGTTCGCCATCTACTATACATAGTTCTGCGCTAAGCCTCGTGTCATTTAAGAACCGCAGCAGGCTTTTGGCGCCAGATTGTTTTACCTCCTCAGGTTGGAGGTAATGACCACCCAAGTGGGTGTATCTTTTACGCACAGCGGGCCACACTCACACATGAGGTGCTAGGGAGTTTCCTGTGCCACTTGGCAGAACCTGCACATTTTTGTGTCTCGGAAATTGAGGTATAACATGTGTTTGTTCAGGCCACAATGCCCCGTGAGCGTCCTCACCACCAGTATGCGTAGATTGTTCCTATTTAGCGATAAGGCCTCACGGGGTAAGTCTTACGATCGTAAGCCTTAATTAACGCTTTGGAATGATTTAACCTTGGCCTGTTGTTCCAGAGGTTGACGGATTGTTCTAAACATATTTATTTGAGCATTAGGTTTGCAAGGCTTTTTGGTACGCCACAGCAAGGTTCAGGGCCGTATGACGTTCCCTTTGCTCTCGTCTTAGCAAGTTCATCGGCTGCATTATGCACTTCAGGATACCTCAGTAAGTTTTGTGACGCGATTCCAACATGTATCGATGCAGGCAGTGCCATTTTCAGAATTGGATGAATTGCATAATAATTGTAATTGAAGGATCTCACTAAAGAAACACTGTGAATTGCCGAAGCGAAACAAGTAAGCAGGATGAAAATCAAGTCAACAATATACCTCAAATAAACAAAGGAAGATTATTAACCTAAACATATGAGAAATTGCCGATAAACAATTAAACATGGAGATGATTCCTGAGAAACATTATATTAATGTAATTCGTCTATCCGAACACTGGATGCACCAGTAAAATATCGATCTCCTACATATTAATAACTTCAAACTGACGAGCTATTTCTGCCGAAATAAATATATACCGGCAGGAAGCTGCACACTAAAGCACATTAAAATGTTTACCCCACATTAAAATGTAGGCAAGTTAGGTTAATGGATACGTTTTCAACCTCCGACTAACAAAAACGAGTATATGTGTGAAGATTTTAAGGTCGACCCACTAGAAAGTACATGAGAGAGCAACAATCATCAAGACTCCTTGCTACGTTTGCTTGTTGAATACTGTAAATGCTCCAACATGAAATTCAGGAGGTAGCTCATAGTGCACCGACAACATCTTCTGTGTTGCACCACATGGTCATGACGTTGTAAATGTTGTAATTCCATTCTATGACCATAATGGTCAAATAGTTTATTTTAAGTCGAAAGATAATAATTTAAAATTAGTTAACAAGTATGTGTAGAAAATGCGAATTAAGATATCCACGGTAAACGAGTTTAAATTTCTTATTGCCAGAGAAAATTTCCCTACACATTTCATAAACCCAAACATGGATTATGAGCAAGTCCTAAGATAAATAAGTCTTCATTTAAAACATGGTTCATAAGAAAGTAATACCACCAAGGCCTAAATATATTGACAAGCCATGCATTACAATCAATTTAAGATAATATGAAGCAAAATCTCGACATGGTTTCTCCTAAAGTTTGTTTTATAAGATATCAGCAAATTTATTATAAATGTATGAGTATATACATATATTTCTATACATCTTACAAAAATAAGGTTTCTACACATCCTGACATCTCAGATCATGACAAACTCACGAACCGGTGGAAAAAATCTAATTTAGATTTCACTGTTGATTTGTCCGTCTTTCGGGGAGGGTTGAACTTTAAAGAACATAATTTATCTGTAAAATAGAGGATTTGATAAAATTTGTAACTTAAAAATTAAGGAAATTCCCTATATAGTTTTTTTAACTTTTCAAGGAAAATCTATATTTTTTAGACGACTGCTGCGCGATTTGTATTACTCGGGATATGCTCAAAACGTTTATAAAACAACTTTAAAATAAAACAACTTTAAAATAAAACTTATCATAGGTACATATATAGCATCTCATTAACCCTTAAAAATGCTTTATTTTGATAGCTCAGACATCGAATTAAATAAAATATTTCATTTGGAGTATGCAGTTATCATCATTGGTTGAGGAGTTACTGGCGTTGAAAGCCTATGGCAGCGATGCACTATGGACTCGCGCCTACGAGCCTATATGAAGCGGCGCATTGGTAAATTTTACGTGGCTCCTTCGCGTGTCACGTCAAGATGTAATATTTCTATGATAGCATCAGGAGGTAACACAGCCAATACATTAGACAGAGAACATTTAGACACTACAAAAATCGATTATAAATTGAAATATTGCCAACCAATAAATAAACCAATAAAACAATAGTTAGCAAATAAATTAGTGCAATTCTTTAATTAAAGAATGCAAATTTTTGGCCAGAATTCTGACCAAAATTTTGTTTACAATGTGAAGCAAAATTTTGGTGTCACAATGGGCTCGATTGCGTTTCTCTTGAACTAAAATCGGTGAATTTAGTTCATGTGAACGAGACAGATCAGTGCGTCAGAGCGGATTGTGAAATGAACGGTTGTCACTTTTCCGCATTAAAACTACTCACTGAAGGTAAATTGGCTAAATCTAACACCGCACGAAATGTGTTCAAACTTATTCGGGCGTTTATAAGCCCAACAGGTAGTTTTGGTGCCAGGATCTCGTTCGGTTCAATGTCAAATCTCATCCCAAATAATACATTTATAACTCGTCGTCTGCGAAACCGGTAAGGACAGCTTGATATTAGATATATTTATCTAGAAAGGAAAATCTTCCTTTATATTCGTTGGCATCATTAAAACGTTGTTAGTTGCCTTGCTCAAACAATTAAGTTTATGTGAGGGAGAAAACCCGCCTTCATTATGCGGAATAATAGAGGCTGTATAAATAAACATCTTTCAACTGATAAATCTACCTATCAGAGACAGTGTATAATTGAATTCGGTTCGTCAATCTGACATGTACTCTGCGAGATCGATTGTATTCGTATTGAGGGCATATCCGCATCCGCGTCCCGCGTCGAGTTACAGACCGGGTAGGCTTTATTGTGTAAGGAATTCAATATCTGTATGTATGTACTCAATAATGCCGAGTTTAGCGTACATACTATATGCACTGTCTTGCATACTTTTTGTCTAGAATTTTACTTTCTTGGCAGAGAGAAAGTATTGTGAACGCACTTCTGTGTATCTGTGTGTCTGTATGTGTGTATTCCTCTACGATAGCGCCCACACGCCTCATCCGATTAAGCTGAAATTTTGCATGCAGGCATCATTTGGTCATGGTAAGAGTAGATAAGATATTGTGGTTGAAATTGGTCCACCAGAGGGCGCGCTAGTCATGCTGCAATTTCGAAATATTAAACTTGAAATTCGGTACACCCTTGTCTTATTGGGCTGAAGTCACATCGTAAAATTTTGGTTGAAATATCTCATATACAAGATACACAAATAATTTTTAAACTACGCCACATTTAAAAAAATACTATATCATATTAAAAAAAATATATTTTAATACCTCAGAAAATACTACAAATAGAGGAGGACCCTACTACGAAAATACTACTGGGGCGGGGGGTGATTGACACGCGGAGGAGGGGGTTGGGTATTGGCGAGGGCGGGGGGGTAGAAGGTTGGCGCGGAAGAGGAGATGCGAAGGGTCGGGGAAGGCAGAGGCCCCGTCTACTTGCCGGGAAGGCCTTAGGGTGACCCAACCGATTTTTTTAGACGCTATAATCTGTTGAGGAGTTTATTAACCCTAAATAACTACATCTACTATAGTCTACTCTACTACTTTTCTCTACTACTACATCTACTTTTCTCGATATCGATCTTACATTGTAGCAATGAAAAGTTCTCGGAGAAATCTGATTAAGGTCAATTATTATAGGTTGTCCTAACCAAGCCGTATCAAAAGTGGGATTCATGGCTCATAAGAGGAAAATAGTAACCTGATTATTAAAAATTATTTTTAGTCATCACAATATATTTCATTAGGGTTCCGACCAAAGCGTACCTAAATCAAAGCATACCAAAGGAACCCTAAATCATCCGGCCTGGACCATACCTACGAGTATTATCAAAGAGCATAAACATAAAATAACACTTTGTGTAAAGTGGCTGAAATTATACCACTGTATAAAAAAAAAGATATAAATAACCTGAAAAATTATCACTTAGTTGCTTTGTAAAGTAGTTTTTTAATTTTTTGAAAAATATTAGGAATTAGACAGAATCAATTTTTCGATAATTTTGAGAGAAAATCAATTTAGACTTTGGAAAAACAGGTCCACCCAAGATGCTGTATTAAAATCATGTATTACCTATATATACTACCGATTTCACGCAACAAAAAAATGTTTTTGTCGCTTATTTTTTTGTTAATAATTAATTAGGTAGTTAGCAATTGCAATTTCGTCATTTATAAGGACACACATTCGATTTTTCAAAACATTTCATTATGTTCTATCAATTAATTGTAATTATTTTAATGGGGGATTTCGTTATTTTATTGATGTTTTATATATAGTTGTATATTTTATGTTTGTGTTTTCTACAACCTAAACGATTTAAACAAAAAATATGGTTAAACTATCCATAAAGTTTCTAGTCCGAATTTTTGTGTTTTCGATAGATATGACAATACGTAAGTATCAACTTTTTAGTAAATTAACAGCTAAAAGAATGTACTAATGTTAAAAAAATAAAAAGAATTAACTTTGCTAAATTCCTTTTATAGTCAATTTGTGTGAACATGTTTCATAGCATCAACCACTTTCGAAAAGTCGGAACACTCAGCGCGTGAGTAAAACGCACACGACTGGTTTTATTATTATATTAATTCCTTAAAGTGAGCCCATTTCCATTAAAGAAACTCTTAGCGCTTTTCCCGAAATTTAGGTGGATATTTCTGCGGCCTTTTCAGTTCAATTTGGGCTGAGTTTCTCCTTCATAAGGTGGAGAGACTTTGATTAGTCGCAATTGAGTGGATCCTCGCTGTTAATGCTTATTTTAGAATTTCAATTCAATATCACTGCGCCCCGTCGTGTCGGTGCTTATTGAAATATTTCAAAAGCAGTTTTATAGTATTCAGAACTTCTAATTCTGTATAAATAATGAAGTAATTATATCGTGTTGGATGTTTTAATGCAAAAAATATTAATATAGTATTTTTGAGAGAGCTGCGGAATTTATAGGCATGGAAATCTCTGGTCATGGAGAGGCATGGTCAGAGGCATGGTCAGAGTTAGCTCTTGAAGTGTTGTAGTGCTGTTTCCAGCAAAATACTGTTTACACCAACAACTAAAGCACCTTATAAATACATACATAATAAAACAATAGATTAAAAAACTAAAAACACACTTTTATAAGTACTTCTCACTAAAAGCAAAACATATATAATCATTCTGTTCTCACTGTTTGCCATGTACAGGACTTAGTGTAAGCCATGTTTTTAATTAAATAGATGATTTGAGTGTAAAAGTGTGGGCTCTTTTTCTTTAACTCAAATCGTCATACTTCCCATTTAAATCTTTCCAAAAAGCATCTGTTTAGGTTTCAAAATTGTTTACTTTTAATATAGCTTTTATTTTAGATCGCCTTAGTAAACGAAGATTAAAAGTACATTTTCCGTTGATATTCGATTCAAGAAATGTGAACATCTAGAAATGTGAACATCATATTTCACATTTCACAAAAAAAAAAATATTTTTTTCCTCCCTATCATCGATTTTCGTTTGCTGGCGAGATCTAAAACATAAGCGATCTTAAAATAAACCATTACAAAATATTATGTACCTAAAAAAATGTAACAAAAAGCGGCCCGCACTTTTACACGAGCTAATGGGCCCTTGCTGAGTTGGCCAGGAAGACCCATTCTGTTCAGGGTTGGTCACACTCACGGGTCGACACCCATCCGGCGGCCTCCACGCATGAAGTGCGAGCCCGGGTAGGATTCTGGCCTTAGGGCTAGTTTCCCCTAGGAGTCGACTTTCTTGCGTTCCTGGACGGTCTGCGCACCTTGAGGCGTTAGCCAATCGATTGTGCGCTCTGACTAACAGTCGGGGGAGTCTGGAAGCAGTATTGTTTCCTATAGAGCGGGGGTGGTTGCGGACCTTACGGCGACTGCTCTTGAAACGACCAACGGCTACCCGATCCTGGGTGAACAGCCGGGCAAAGGATGCCGTGGTCCGCGAAAGATTCGGTTTACACCGTTTCACCGCTTCGTAAGGGAGAGGACCGCGCAAGCGACCTCGAACTCGTAACCAATCGAGAGACCGGGGTAATCTGGTCGCAATTGGAAGTTAGGGCGTGAGTGTAAGCCGTGAGTGTAAACATGTGGCGGAGCTTGACGGTGGACTGTTTTGTCCAAGTCTTCTGCGCTCACTTCACGGGAGATAGAACGAACAATCGTTAAAACTTCCTGAGGTGACGGGTTCGCCCGTTGTAGTTGACAACTCTGTTTTTACACTCAAATAATATAGCTAAATAAAAACATGGCTTACACTAAATCCCTTACAGGGTGAACAGAGAGAACAGAGTAGTTGATTATTTTTTGCTTTTTTGTGCATTACGTATAAAAGTGTTTTCTTTTAGTATTTAAATATATTTTGTACTTTTTAGTCTTATATTTAAATATAAAACTTAGGTATTTCAACATTTATGTAATTTGGATTGCAGGTACATGGCAAGGTTTACTGTCATTCTATCTAGACCATCGCACTCGGACTTGATTAAACTACCTATCTTCTTGTTTCAAATTGAGTTTGTGCGCGACTGAGCGCGCATCCTCTCCATCTCTGCCAACGCATCGCTATTGCAAGGTTTCTTCCCCATAATCCTCGAACAATCCATTTCTTCTATTTAAAGTCCAATAAGTGATTTTACTCTAATCAGAGCCCAGTATGCTTGCCCATACTTATAGATACGTGTTCCTGAATAGACCACTGCGTGATCGACCGTACAACCTTGCATCTTATGG
This sequence comes from Micropterix aruncella, assembly GCA_944548615.1. Taxonomy (NCBI): domain Eukaryota; kingdom Metazoa; phylum Arthropoda; class Insecta; order Lepidoptera; family Micropterigidae; genus Micropterix; species Micropterix aruncella. The sequence continues at coordinate 35,883,043 of OX155960.1, read as the reverse complement.
GCCATTGATGCCCTACTTAGAATCACTGCTACATTCACCTTTCATCAGTGGTGACGCTTGCGACATGCTTGCGACAATGCTTCTTACCTTGGCTTGGGATCAGAATATATACATATGTACATAATATAAAACACCTTTAATATACACGTTATACAGAAATATTCACAAAGCAGCACTCCAGTAAGCATATATCCAAAATATAGGTTACATATATAGATTATGTTGTACCAGTGATAACCATCCGGTTTAATTTTTACGCCCTGGAAATCATTCATGACCAGAGCACATTTCAAGACGATTTCAACAAGCCCAAACAAGCCCAATTACGTTGCTCTATCACAAAGTTCCAGTGCCTACCTTCCGGCTCCATCATCAGACCCTGGAAACTATTAATGACCAGAGTACATCTCAAACCTATTCCAACAAGCCCATTAGATTTCATTACAGCTTACTTACATACATACATAGCGGTGTATCTAATAGAAGTGTGTTAAACATATGTTTTATCGTTATGATAGTTACCGGGGTTGAATTATCCAAAGCTCGAACTGGATGGAGGTGTCGAATACAACGGACGAACCCGTCACCCTAGGCTGGTATAACGATATACATCATTCTTTCAGCCGTGGGATGAGCGTTGAAGACTTGAGGACAAGACAATCTACTGTCTAGTTCATCAGCAACCCGTTAGAGTCCAACGCCTTACGGCGAGGCACCGGGAAAGGTAGCCACCGGGCAGCCTAACCCCCTAACTACCAGGTTTGGCAGGATTTCTCTGTATGGAATTAACCGTCAGGATGCCTCCGTCCTGCAGACTGGTTACAGGTCCGAAGTCGCTTACGCAACCACTACCTGTTGTTTTACAGCGGTAATTCAGTTTGAATTTATCGCGAACGTGGGCGTTCTTTGCCCGTAATGCCACACAGGATCGAGTGGCCCAAGGTCATTTCAAGAGTGGCATGACATCAGGTGAAACATCCACCCCCGCTGTTTACGAAACAGTATATTTCCATAGTCTCCAGACCCCTGCAGCAAATAGTCAGAATGGACAACCGATCGGCTTCGCCGACCGGTGCGCAAACCGTATATATCTATAGTCTCCAGACTCATTCAGCAATAAGTCAGAGTGCACAGCCGATTGGAGTCGCCGAACGGTGCGCAAACCGTCCAGTGGCGCCGGGATGCAATCTCGCCGGTAGAAACCGGTTCACCAGCTCTGAGGCCTGAGACACGGGAGTCTTACCCGGGGTAGCATTCCACTCGAGAAGGCTTCTGAATAGAAGCTGAATCGTGAGTTGAGCCGATCCGAGAACAAAATGGATCTTGTGGCCCAAGCTGCACGTAACCGTGCACCACCCAATGATCGAACTATAAGAAAACTGAAAAGTTACGTCACTAAAACTTCCCCTGCCATATTTTATCCATGCTTTCAGGAATGACGGTTTATCGTCAATAATAAATGCGGTGCTTATGTGAATGTAAAATACTCTTCGCGCCATTTTAGTGGTTTTCTGAGCTAAAGCCGGAAATGTCTATCAGCGACGGAAAGTATTATTATTGTCATTTTACAACTTTTTCTGTTTTGTGGTGCGACCACACAGTTTTTTTGAGTGAGATGCTGAGAAACGAATGTTGGGAGTTTGCGTCATTTTTTCAAGCATGGATACGGTTGAATAGATTGTTTTCTTTGTTTTTGTTTTTATTCATCACCAGTTCTAAAGTGGCTTCGTTCCCGTAGATGTCGATTCTTTTGTGGCCCAGTCAGTGACAGGCGAAATGCTACTTCCGTGGGGGCGATATCACCATTCTTACAAATTATTCTATTATAAATTATATATGGATATATAGTCAAACACCCAAGGTAATCAAATAAACGATAAATAAACTCCTAACAAATATTTATGGGCAATATGCCCTTTTTAGGTTCTTATTTTTTCCTGAAAAATGTATGCAAAATTTATTGAAAAACTAGTAGTATTAAAAGATTCGCAAACTTTAGAGGATTTTATAACTTATTGACTTATGAATTGACACTGAAATATTATTTTAAATATATAGATATTTTACGAAGCGGTATATAAATGACCTTCGTTTGTAAGCAGCGTTGCCAACTTCATGAATAAGTAGCGTTGGCAACTCTATAAAAACATTTTGGTTCATTTTTACATGACTGCCCAACAAAAAAGGAGTGTAATATGTTCAGGGTTCATCCATGTATGTTTTCCGTTTCTTTATTCCACCATAACTTCTACACAATTGAACCGATTTAGAAGTGTGTAATATTGTTAGAACTGTTATGTCATCAACTGTCCAAAATATTCCGTTATGACGTCAACAAGTTCAAATGTCGATAAATTAACATAAATATATCGTGTTTATTGTCAAATGAAAGTCTGATTGAGTGCATTCCGGAAATTTACATCTATCTATATGGATAAATACATACAACACAAATATTTCTTTAAAAATCCGTAATGAAAATAATTTTAGATACAATAATTCACTTTCTGTAACGGCTGTCGTGTTTTTTATTCTTTTTAATATGTTTACTTGTTATTGATATTTTGTTGCGAATTCTTATAACCTACAGGTGATTATTAATCACACTTCAGTCGCGTGAAATTTTAAACCTTTATCTATTAAACTCTTTGAATAATATTTTTAAATATAAATTTTATGTTGATTATGCGATGTGATGTATTGAGTTGTATCCCTCTTTAATTATTGATTTGATTGATGATTGGTGAATGAATGATTAATGACTGGATACACCAATTTTTACTCTCCCAGCCAAGTGGAAGGATAACTGCACCCCTCCCCTTTTTGTGATGCTGTCATCCCTCCCCCCCCCTCCTCTATTGTGACATCACTGGATATAATTTATTCAACGCATACACCGAGCTCGCATGCGATAAAACGTCCCATCCACTCTCACCGGTAGGAATTATTCATCTCTGCTTAGTTGTAGGGCGTAGATGGACAAGTTGCGGCGCGGACGTTGCTATTGTCCGTTAATTAAAACGAGAGAAACTCATTTTGTTTTCATTGTGACGTGTTTCACCTGCAGCAATGAGCGCGCAGGGCGAACTAGGCGAGGAGGGAAACTCCCCGAGGAGGGAATGACAAGACTAGCCTCTCCAAAGCGTCCGCACTCGTCTTTCAGACGCGACCCTCGCAGCCTCCGCACTTGACCCAAACATCTTTACACTTTAATGGAACTCTTTGCTTTCAACGTCGCACTAGTTTACATACCCTACTTTGCTACAATGTAAACTTTGATGTCATTCAGCAGTAATATTGGTTATGTAGCGCGTTAGATTCCTCAACATCACACTACGATTTTGCAACTAGGATTTCATTGCAAAACGCAACGTGTAAATGGCACTCATGGTTTGGCAATTAGGTTGGGGGGGGGGGGGGGGGGGGGTTCTACTGATTCGGCGTTAGATCCGCTTGTTAAAATGCAGAAAGCTCTCCTGAGGATCATGTCCAGAAAGCCACATCGATATCCAACAAACGAACTATTAAAAGAGCTGAGACTTTTGGACATTAGACAGATCTATGTAAAAGTAACTCTACTTTATTATATCAACAATCTGCACACACACAACATCACTGACCACAACATTCTAACTAGAGGTTGCGCGTCAGAAAAAACATCTAATTAAAAAAACCAAAACTAAATTTGCGCAAAGGCACTTTAGTTGTGTAGCTCCTATACTCCACAATTACTTTCAGGATAAGTTAAAACAATGCAAAAGCTTACATATGAAAAAGGGAAAACTTACTTTGTGGCTGTTTGAGACCGGCAGTTAAAAGGTAGCTGAAATTATTACACATATCTTCGTTTAAAACGACGTTATCAATTTAATTTAATATTACAATTATATATTACTAATAAATACGTGTATGTAAATGCAAATGTATGTAAATAATAAAAGTATGTAAATAATACAAGTAGGTAAATGTATATATTTATATATAAATGAGAATAATATATGTATAATGTTTAATATTATATAAACATGTAAAATATTACCATAGTTCTTAATTGCAGTATAAAATTACGTGCGCATCTTAATTTAAAAGAAAAGAATCTACCCTACTACGGGCATTAACCTAGTTGGGTAGTTTTTAAGACATATTTTTTATACTACTTTCTCTTAAATACAGCATTATTATTAAAAAAAAAAAGTTCCAAAAAATGATTAAAATTTTCTTATTATGTTCCTTTTCGTATATGGCGGCGCACTGTCGATGGCGCTCAAGATACGCCTATCTATACTAATATTATAAAGAAGTAATGTTTGTAAGTTTTAAGTTTGTATGTAGGGGGAAATCTCCAAAATTACTGATCCGATTCAAAAATTATTTCACTAATAGAAAGCTCCATTATCGGTGAGTGCTATAGGCTATATTTTTGTGATAAATATTGGTTCTCAATATCTCAAGTTGTAAATCAATCATGATATTTGTAAATCAAGTCGGATAAAAATGAGCTGGTGAGTTGCTTTATCGGCGTTCGCTGATGAAACGGTTTGATATATGTTAAAATAATGTACGACGAAATCATCGACCTCAGAGGGACCTATGAAAAAGTCAGCGACAGTATATATCAAACTTTATATTTAAGCTACAATAACTGCTTTTATGTGTCAAAAAAAATAAAAAAATAAGTAGGCAGTGTTTGTTGAAGACATTAGCAATAAAATAAGAATCCTTATCAAAATAAATTAATTCGTTATCACAGGTGGTTAATAAGGATATAATTAGCCATTTACTGTAAGCTTTTAGGTGTTATAGTTATAGAGATATCATGAACTTAGTAACGCGTGCAAGCACCCCGAAATACCTAGCAGGCGGCGGTGGCGGCTGCTGGCCCCGCAAGGTCAGCGTTCAGCGGAAGGCGGCGCGGGTTGCGAGGAACAAGACGCGCACGTCTACGATATAGGTAGCGTGCATCTGAGGGAAGACGTCTTGCACTATATATCTAAAGGGAGCGCCTGAAAAGACAATTAAACGCCACCCTACTTAAATAAACAATCGATTCGAAACTTTACGCGCAGCGAAACCGAGGGCAACAGCTAGTATTGTATATAATAGTAACATAATACCAAATAAATGTTTAAATCATAGCTTTATCTATCACTAAATTATATATATATATATATATATATATATATATATATATATATATATATATATATATATATATATATATATATATATATATATATATATATATATATATATATATATATATATATATATATATATATATATATATATATATATATATATATATATATATATATATATATATATATATATATATATTTAAATCATATTTTAATATTTTTGACATAAAGATGTCTATTTTTAATTTGGTTATGTACTGTTATTTGGTTATGTATTTGGTAGGTAATTTTTTAATATGTAATAATTAGGAACATTATGCATAGAACTCACGGCGCGGTTTTCACTCGCTCCCGCCGCGGCTGCGGGCCAACTTTTTTGTTTCAAAACTTTTGATATCGCAGGATTGCGCGGTCACGTAGCCGCCGCGGTTGCGGAACGGCCCGCAAACTTGAACCGCATATTTAACAATGGTAGTAACTAATTTAGGGCAAAATAATGTATGTACACTTGCAAAGCAAGCCGTTTCCCGGCGGAAATTTTCTTAAAACCAAAATAGGGCACTTTGTCAAAGACCGCTCGGGCAGATAGATATGCCATTTATATAATATCGGTATTTTGAATAATAGACAAAATTTTAACAAAAAAATAACCGTCTCCATATTTTATTTTATAATTGCAGCAACCATATCATGGTGATACTTAGAACGGGCTATCATAATTGAATGCGTATACTAAATTTTATTTATGTGCTGTTGACTGGTGCAGCAGTCCATGGGGAAACTTAGAACGGGCTGTCGTAATTGAATACATATACAACATTTTGTGTCTGTGCTGTTGACCGTTGAGGAGTTCCCGCATCAGGAGCCAACCCTGGGTGCAGCAGCCATGTCATGATAAAACTTAGAACGGGCTATTATAACTTAATGATTATACAAAATTTGGGGTCTTTGCTGTTGACCGTTGATGAGTTCCCTCGTCTGAAGCTAACACAAGGTGTAGAATCAGGTCATGATTACCATAAAAAAAAATTTATTGTCATCGGAATTGAACCAAATGATAATATTATATGATAATATTTGAGGAGTTCTCTCAATTCCTGATGGATCCCATTATCAGAACAGGATTTTGATAAAAATTGGACCAATCTGTAAGTATATCCTTTCGAATAAAATAAAACTTTTCCAAATCGGTTTATAAATAGCAGAGTTCTGAAATAACAAACATAAAAAAAAAGATACAACCGAATTGATAACCTCTTCCATTTTTTTGAAGTCGGTTAAAAATAACGATTCAACCATTTTTAGCAAAATGCATCTGTAAGAGCGATTATTTTATATGCGACAGTTATACTATTTATGATTCAAATATACGCAGTTAAAAATTAAGATATAAGGATCTTCCTGTTGAAAGACAAACTTGCCGTGTATACAAAACAATAATATTGCTGCAAATACTATTTTTCTATAAAATCGCAGTTCGCTAAAAATGGTCGATTTACTTTTTTTTTTACAAAACGACGACTTTTACAAAACAAAGATCACCAAATTGACGGTTTTGGGAGGATTCCGAATAAATTGTTTGTATTTTTAAAAAGTATTTTTTAAAATACACCGTATTTTAAAAAAATAATCAAGTGGCCTTAGACTAGCCACGGGCAAGATTTTATTTTTAAAATAAATTATTTATCCTAGATTACAATTACACGTAAGTTGTCATTATAGATGAATAAGTTGACGACGTATCAAGCCACTATCAAAGCATATATTTTAATCGATTTGACGATAATATCCCTAAGCACTAATTATTTGCCTATTGGGCCTGATTGCGCTTCTTCGTGAACTAAACTTGGAAATTAGTTCAAGCGAACGAGACAGAGCAATACGTTAGAGCGGAATATAGAATGAGCGATCGTCGTTTTTCCCACATCAAAACTGTATGTCAACCTTTAGCCGTCCAAATAAGTTTGCAGCCTTAGATTCAGCTGATTTATCTTCGGTGGGTAGTTTTAACGCGGAAAAGTGCCAACCATTCATTTCACATTCCCCTCTAACGTATCGCTTTGTCTCATTATGTATTAATTTCCGATTTTAGTTTATGAATAAACGCAACCGAGCCCGATATGAGGTAATCAATAAAATATAGCAAGTAATTTCAATTCGGAGTGATGGATTGTTTTTAGCAATATTTTAGAATTACATCTAAAATGAGTACTAAAAATACCGCTAGCGTCCTCTAACTGCGAAGTTGAAGTAGTAATTGGCCTTGTAGGGGTAATTAAATTAAATTGGTATTTAAGATCAGGAAATACCCTGGTCGATGAAATAAGTAGCGAGTGGCCTTCAGCAGTCACTGCGGCACAAACAAGAAAATGCTGACTGCTATTATTTTTCGAGTTCCTCGGTTTGACTTCCTCTAAAAAGGGGGAGAGATATTTTTATTACAATAAGAACAACGTGGTCGATGTTTTGGTGGCCCAGGGAGGCCATAACCTCGATTTTAGGTCATAAAATTTATCGATATTTTCCAAACTAAAACAAATCAGTGTAGCATATTAGTGTACATTTCTCAATGAACATAAATTCGAGAGAAAATCTATTAGAATTTAATTGAAAAAAATGCCAAATATAACTGATTATTAATACAGATAATTTCATAGATTTATTTTAGTTTCTTACTCTTCATATTTCGTTCGAGGCTCGAATTAAAATATTCTGAATTTACCTGCTACCTTGTCCAAAAATTAGATGCATCATCAGTCATTACCGTATTAGCAGACACATACGATCTAGACTCTAGACTAACCATACTCATTCAAAACTCCTGGCATAGTGTATAATCCCAGAGTTGAGTCATTGGTAAAACCTCCTTTATCGCTGTAGATTATGGATATCATGGTATGAATCTCGCCAGCATTGTTGATCTAGAAGTGTTTATGATAGGACTTAAATATATACGTGGAGAGTTGTTGGAGCACGACGTTGTTTTTACCCGCAAACTCAAAGGTATTAAAAAGGAGGTTCGGCGGCAGCCCCCGCACCAGTGCAGACTCAATTTTTCGAAGAGAGACAGACAGAGCAAAAGTCTCTACGCACCTCTATTAAGCCCAGTCGTCTTAAAAATCGGGAAAATTGTATCCGTTTAAAATTATAAATGTTTGCCACAGCATTATTGGGGCGATATTAGGTACAAAAGGGGAAAATTAAATCATATCGTGAGTTATCAATGATCAGAGTTCCCGGTTCGTGTCGGCTTAATCTTCCTAGGTGATTACATGCAGTAGATTAATAAAAACACAGTATTTTAATATTTTTATCATTTAATTATCAAAGAGAGTTCTAAGAAAAGATGGCTTACCAGTTAGAGCGTTGATGAAGACAGCGAATTTTAAAGTGAATTGTACGTGCATACATATTAGTGAAAATGGTAGTAGTGGGGTAAACTTCCAATGAATAAAAACTGATGATTCTGAAAGACGAAAAACTGATACTATATAATGCTGAACTGCATCGTTTGATAGACGAAATTATTATTTCTTTGATTTATATTAGTCGTTAGGCGAGTCGAAAGTTTTCCTGTTATTTGACGTCAATTGAATCTCAGAAATAGAAATGTTTGTTGATTAACCGCCCTACCTATACGAACGTACGTGATACGTCCGCTATATTATCAAATTGAAATACAAAAATACAAATACAAAAATATATAACAATTATATATGTACAAATTTATACAAAACCGGTATATAAAAACCGCTTATATATATCGCTATATATTTTGTCTGGTATATTTTAACCAAATATTGTTATTGAGAAATCTAATGAAAAAAAAAAAACAATACCTACTTTTTGAATAATAACCCAAAGGTAGGGCGGTTAAAATTTCATTTGTTTATCATCATAAGTCACTACAATCACATCCGACGTGAAAAGGTGACCTAGTAAAGAGTACATTCAGGGTAGCTTGTTCGATCTTTGTGTCTGTGATTTGATTCCTTTAAACTAGCGGTGAGGTTCCATTCCTTGGACCGTATAATTAAAATTACAGTTTACAACATTTGTATAATAGTCGCTGGGATAAACTATAGAAGCTCTTACACTCGCCCGGTCTACGGAACGACCTATAGGTTAGCTCTAAAATATTGCCTGCAAGCAATAAGATCGCCTTTCGTATGAATAATGCGTTTTATTATTATTATTATTATTAGTTTAAGAAAACCAAATAAAACCGGTGCATATTGAAAGTGCGAGCGTACTGAAAGTATTCTCGGATAGATAAGGTATGGAATGACCGTGGTGGCGAATGCTTACCCGCCCTGTAGTTTATAGACCACATACTATCGGTATGTGCCAATCGGTATGTGCACTCTGTCTAATTACTGAAGGAGACGTGAGACTATGGAAATATACTTTTTCCTAAGCAGAGGGGGTGGAGGTGGACCTATCGCCAACCACTCTTGAAATGACCACTGGCGTCGTGTATTCCGAGCCGGGCAAAAGATGCCATTGGTCCGCGATAGATTCAAACTGAATCAACGCTGACTATAGTCGCTTGAGCGACTTCGGACCTGTAACCAGTCGGAAGGATATCCTTCCAAAACTGGTAGTCAGGGGCGAGGCTACCCGCTGGTTACCTTTTCCGGTGCCTCGCCGTAAATCGCTGTTCTCTATCGAGCATGTTGACTTAGCTGGACGGTAGTTTTGTATCGCCTCTAAGTCATCTACTCTCACCTCACGGGAGATAGAATGATCATTATCGTTAATATTTCCTGAGGTGAAGGGTTCGCCCGTTGTAGTTGACAACTCAAGACCACAGATTTTAATACAGAAAAAAAGAAGCACTATGCTAGATAATTCGGGAGATCGAGTAATATGATCATTATTTTATGGTGTTCTAACTGACCCGTGCCCACTTCGTTGGGCGGTAAAACTTTTTACTTGTGATGAAATTATGAGTGTGGTTCAGTTAGTACTGAGTGCTATGATTTATTTCCTGACTGCCAAAAGAAGGGTTATATTTTTACTGCAGCATATGTATGTATGTGTTTGCATGCCAATTTGACTATATTGTCTTCTTGTGATTGTCTTATTTGTGAGTGTCTCATCTCTTTAACCATTTATGCTGTAAAAGGGAAATTATATGAAGTAAAAGGGAAAATTCTTTTGTTTTAAACACTTGAGACGATAAATTTACTTATTTTGATGAGAATTCATAATTGTTAATAATATGACCAATAAACATGACCTAACGATTAAAATTATTTTTTTAATATAAAAAACTACTTTTTGTGACCTAAATATAAAAGTTAGACATATGCTGTCGCTGACTTTTTTGTAGGCATTATCAGGCTTTACAACTTTTCTCTAGAACTTAATCATATATCTCTCATCGTTACGGCAACGTTAGTTAGAGACGTTTTCGTTCGACCGTTTTTTCTCCGACTTACTTTGCAAATCCGACTACCACGAAAAAGCCTTTTTATTTTTCGGATTAATATATAGCCTATGACACTTACAAATAACGTGGCTTTCTATTGGTAAAAGAATGTCCAAAATCGGTTCAGTAGATCCAGAGATTACTTCCTACAACCTCACAAACTTTACCTCTTTATAATATTTCTATAGATAAAGAGTAAAGTTGGTGACCATAAATAAACTATTTATTTCTCTTTGCAGTAAAATGTATGATATCTAACTGTTTTATCCCCCCATTAATAGAAATCTATTGACTGCAACAATATTTGGGTCAAGTCTTCTAAACCCTTCAGCCGTGTAGCAAGTGAAAATTGATCCCACTTGGGGATACGTTTTTATCGCACCTTTAGGAAAAACCCACCACTCAACATTCTGAGAACAACGCCGATAATTTGGAGAGGCCAACAGTTTCGGCTACTTACTACTTAGGTGATAAAAAGTATATATCGCAAAGTTTTGTCATGTGGAACTTATGTATTTTTCGCTTTACCATATGGACTTTTGAAGTGAAACGTAATGCATATACAGGATGAGTTTTTAATTAGTGACACCTTAAAGTGGGTGAATCAGTACGAGGAAAATAGCAACTTTTTAAAAAATTAGAGGAAAATACAAAGAAAAAAATATAGATTCTTTCGAAAGTTTTTAATTTGTTATATTAAATAGCTTAATTTCTCCAAAAATTTAAAAAAAGAGTTGAGCGCGTTGCGCCCTCCAGCGCTAGGTAAAACATCGCGAATATTGTTTATTTACGCGTTATTTTACCTATTGCTAGATGGCGCAGCACGCTCGACGCTTGTGAAACTTTTATTTATCTGTCAAATTTCTGAAATTTTCCAAAAAAAAAAAGAATATTTTTTGTGTTTCACATTTTAAAACATTACAAATTGCTTATTTGTTCGTACTGGTTCACCCACTTCAAGGATGTCACTAATTAAAAACTCATGCTGTATATGTAGCTACATGCTAAAATCGTATGCAATAAAAACATGCTGGCTATGTGACGGTTGTAGCCATAGCCTCCTGTATCTCTCAAGCCGTGAACATAGATTTGGCAACGCCGCATTTTCCATAAGCCGTGAACCTACGCGCGAACCGTTTCATCGCCGGCTGCATTGTCTTCACTATGCCGGCTGGCGTTATTTGCAGTAAATAAGAAAATTTACACATAGTTTTTTTATTTTTTCATTAAATATATGACAAATATATACCTATATATATATATATATATATATATATATATATATATATATATATATATATATATATATATATATATATATATATATATATATATATATATATATATATATATATATATATATATATATATATATATATATATATATATATATATATATATATATATATATATATATATATATATATATATATATATATATATATATATATATATATATATATATATATATATATATATATATATATATATATATATATATATATATATATATATATATATATATATATATATATATATATATATATATATTTTGATATTTTAAGGGTGTAAATTTTTTTAAATTATTTTCAATAATATATAAAATTAGATTCATGAAAAGTTACTTATCTGGGGTCCTGGTGGACCAGAAACATTTAAACGATAGTTAATGTCCTCTTTAAATACTTAGGGCAGCGGCACCTGTTTCCGCAATTGATAACTTATGATGTTCTTAGTTATTGCAGCCGAATTACTGTATGCCCTTGGATGTAATAAGTATAGGAGGATGGTTTCTGTAACAGAAATGGATGTTAGTAACTTATTTTAGAAGAAATTATATGACTGAGAATATTTCGACACTAGTCGTATTCATCTCTATGACATTTCTCATATGAAATGTCATAGAGATGAATACGACTAGTGTCGAAATATTCTCAGTCATATAATTTCTTCTAAAATAAGTTACTAACATCCATTTCTGTTACAGAAACCATTCTCCTATACTTATTACATCCAAGGGCATACAGTAATTCGGCTGCAATAACTAAGAACATCATAAGTTATCAATTGCGGAAACAGGTGCCGCTGCCCTAAGGATTTAAAGAGGACATTAACTATCGTTTAAATGTTTCTGGTCCACCAGGACCCCAGATAAGTAACTTTTCATGAATCTAATTTTATATATTATTGAAAATAATTTAAAAAAAAATATATATATATATATATATATATATATATATATATATATATATATATATATATATATATATATATATATATATATATATATATATATATATATATATATATATATATATATATATATATATATATATATATATATATATATATATATATATATATATATATATATATATATATATATATATATATATATATATATATATATATATATATATATATATATATATATACATGTATGTATATACATATCTCTATCAATATAAAGTCTGTTTATTTACTCATTTATTTATTTTAAAAAAAACACTTAATTACATAACAAAAACATCCTCTTAGCCTAATAATTAATAATTTAACATTTCCTTTTGTTGTAATTTTAGTAATGCAAATATATATTTTTTTTAAGCAAATTCAGATCTTAGGAACTATGTACAATATTTTTATCATTAAATCCATAACATTGAACAATAACGAGAGCTGTTTGTTCCATGGAAAAAAATTAAAATTAAGATATAAAATTAAGATACATATGTATATGTGTATATATATATATATATATATATATATATATATATATATATATATATATATACATATACATAGTATATGTATATATATATATATATATATATATATATATATATATATATATATATATATATATATATATATATATATATATATATATATATATATATATATATATATATATATATATATATATATATATATATATATATATATATATATATATATATATATATATACATATAATTTAAATCAATTTATATAACAAAAACATAATACTATTTTAAATAGGTTTTTACATTGTTACTTTCATTTTATATTGGATTGTTTAAAAACCGGTGGAGTTAGGTAAAATTCGTATAGTCGTCAATTACTTAAAACATTCAAATACAGTCGACAGTGTAAATTAACAGTAGTAAAAAATGTCAGATAAAATATTATAAAATTTATCAATAAAAAAGTATTTTAATTACATAAAATTGTAAATTAAATGAATTGTAATATCAGCAGTATTATTGCTTACAACATATATGACAATATAATATATACCTACACCTACAGAAATGCCTTAGTAATAATTTGTAATAGAACATTAAACTTACATATTAGACTACTAGATGTATTACATAACTTTTACATAGATTTTGATTGCGAACTCGAATATACATCTAATTTTCGTTTATCGCTCTTTTTGCTTTTTGAATGGTCATTTACATGCTTAGTATAGTTGTTTAAAAAAATATTAACAATTACTTTACATACTAAATAGTAAGCATGCTTTGTCGGGTGTCCCATTTCACAAGAGCCATCTAAATCTACGTAAAACATACCAGATCTTAAACTAAAAAATGTTAGACTACATAGCACACTTCTTACATCACTATTTTGAAACAGTAAGCTTTTCAATTGGTCATCATTAATTATATATTCGAAAATTGCATACAAATGAAAGTAGAGGAATTTGACAGAGTCTGCTGGCACACTCAGACCACCTCTTTGGAGGTAGTCAAAGTACTTATTTTCAACATTGCCACCTTTAGAATCTCTGATGAGAAATGAACACAAGTCATAGAAACACACACAAAAACACAAGTCATAGAACACAAGTCATCATTATAGAAAGGGTGGCCTATCAGCATCTCCTTAATGTTTTTTTTTTTATTTTATTTCCTCCAGCTGTTTAAATTTTGTAGGGAGTAGATTATAAAATTTAATGCTAAGATACAAGTAGCTTTTCTGTACTTTTGCCAGTCGTATTTAGGGTACGCATAAAAGCGAGCTACCGCGGGTATGATGCAAGTGAGTATCTGAATTAATTACAGTTTCTGCTGCATATGCATATTGCTGTGATATTCTTAAACGAGGCCTGGTTGGCTGTGGCCAGGCAGGTTAAAAAAAAGCTATTTTGTTGCATGCATCACAAATAAAAGCTTGTTGTAGAAGATCAATGAAATATTTACCTGAAGCCGTTATCGTAGATAGTATCAGAAAATGAGGCGGACTCTCTCTCTTTTAATTTCACTCAGACAAACGCATCTGGGAATCTGTAATTTATTTGCATTCAAAATAAACAACACTCTAAAATATAACATGATGTCGACATATATGATTGTGCTAATAATAGCACTAATTAGGTAAAGGATACTTTTAAAAAATGATTACGCCATTAATATTTAATAGATAGGTATGAACTAAAACTGTTAATGAAATCTGTAAAATTAGCGATAATAACGAATGTTTTGCGGAGAACACGACAATTTGAGGTTATGTTTCTATGTAAAACAACATATTAACGCAAATTTGTCGATAAAAAGATGTATATTTACCTTAAATAGTTGTTGCAGATAGGAAGATGAGTATTATACATTAAACACATTCAAAACTATACATAAAAACCACAAAAACTGTCACAAAACCCCAAGCGTCGACACAGTCGCGAACAGTTTCGAACTGTCATAATACTGCGATAAGGTGCTTACGGTGGTAGGCCGTACATCAACCGGTTCACCGCGTCGTTGCCAAATCTCTCAGTAGCATGGCTTGAGATAGAGAAGGCAATGTTGTAGCTCATAAGCCATTACCACTGTAAGAGCAATTACCACTTATGTGAGAGCAAATAAGCCATTACCACTGTGTAAATAGAATCCTTTTGACCTATCGGAAACGCCGCCGCTGCCTGAGGTTTATTCCCTTTCTGTGGGGGAATAGGTATATCTACTAATTGTAAACAGGTTCGATATCGTAAACAAGTCGCCATCCACCTACAAAGAATACTCCCACTCGTCACTCCCACCTCCCGATTGCACTAAGCTGTGAAGTTCATTGGTACGCTGGTAGTTCTGTTTACACTGTGCCGATTTACATATTTCTGAAAGAATTATGACTCATGCATTCAGATGGCGCTAGTGCTGCAAGACGCATACAGCAAGTTGAGGTAAATACATTAAAAGTAAAGAAGGATTTTTAAAAACAAGCTTTACTTTCCACCATGGAGATCTAGTGGCAATCTCCGGGCTCCATGGTCAGACCCTCATTATTATGTGTAATGGAAAGTACTCAACACAACAAAACAAAAGGGCCCACACTCGACTATCTTAGCACTTTATTAGGGAGTTCCGGTGGCTGATCTCCTGGATCCAGCATCAGACCCTCCTCATCATGTGTAATGGAAAGTACTCAACACAACAAAACAAAAGAGCCCACACTCGACTTTCATCAGTGAGTTCCAGTGGGAATCTTCCGGCTCCATCTTCATACCCTCGTTATCATATGTAATGGAAAG
>OX155960.1:35836959-35861959 GCA_944548615.1 Micropterix aruncella | reverse complement strand
TGAAGAAACGATATAGATGTACTTTTTAATTCGAAACTTTGTAAGATTACTCTAATAAACAAATAAGAAAACAGGTGTTTCATGTTTTTTCAAAATTCAACCCCTAAAGGGGTGAAACGGGGTTTCAAAATTTGTATGAATGAACAATATTAGATGTGCTTTTTATTTCGAAACTTTGTAAGATTACTCTAATAAATAAATAGGGTAACACGTGTATCATATTTTTTCAAAATTCAAACCCTAAAGGGGTGAAAAGGGGTTCCAAAGTTTGTATGGAAAATCGATATCGATGTACTTTTTAATTCGAAACTTTTTAAGATTACTCTTATATACAAATAATCAAATAGGTGTTTTTTGGTTTTTCAAAATTCCGCCCCTAAAGGGGTAATACGGGGGTTTAAAGTTTGTATGGATAAACGATTTTAGATGGACTTTTTATTTCGAAAGTTTGTAAGATTACTCTAATAAATAAATAAGGAAACACGTGTTTCATATTTTTTGAAAATTCAACCCCTAAAGGGGTGAAAAAGGGTTTCCATTTTTTTATGAAGAAACGATATAGATGTACTTTTTAATTCGAAACTTTGAAAGACTACTCTAATAAACAAAAGGGGAAATAGGTGTTTCATGTTTTTTCAAAATTCTACCCATAAAGGGGTGAAACAGGGTTTTAAAATTTGTATGGATAAACGATTTTAGTTGGACTTTTTATTTCGAAAGTTTGTAAGATTACTTTAATAAATAAATAAGGAAACCCGTTTTTCATATTTATTAAAAATTCAACCCCTAACTAAAGGGGTGAAAAAGGGGTTTCGATTTTTTTAATGAAGAAACGATATAGATGTACTTTTTAATTCGAAACTTTGTAAGATTACTCTAATAAGCAAATAAGAAAACAGGTGTTTCATGTTTTTTCAAAATTCAACCCCTAAAGGGGTGAAACGGGGTTTCAAAATTTGTATAAATGAACAATATTAGATGTGCTTTTTATTTCGAAACTTTGTAAGATTACTCTAATAAATAAATAAGGTAACACGTGTATCATATTTTTTCAAAATTCAACCCCTAAAGGGGTGAAAAGGGGTCCAAAGTTTGTATGGAAAATCGATATAGATGTACTTTTTAATTCGAAACTTTGTAAGATTACTCTAATAAGCAAATAAGAAAAAAGTTGTTACATGTTTTTTCAAAATTCAACCCCTAAAGGGGTGAAACGTGGTATCAAAATTTGTATGAATAAACAATTTATAGATGTGCTTTTTATTTCGAATTCCTGTAGGATTACTCTAATTAAAAAAATCCTTCTTTCGTGGTTTTTCCAGAATTTAACCCCTAAAGGGGTGGAAAGGGGTTATAAAATTTGTATGGAGAAACGATATAGATGGTCTTTATAATTCGAAACTTTGTAAGATACATACATAGATAAAGAAATGAGAAAATAGATGTTTCATGTTTTTTTTTAATTCTACCCCTAAAGGGGTGAAACAGGGTTCCAAACTTTGTATGAATAAACAATATTAGATGTGTTTTTTATTTCGAAACTTCGAAAAATTACTCTAATAAAAAAGTAAGAAATATATCTTTCGTGGTTTTTTAAAATTCAACCCCTAAAGGGGTGAAAAGGAGTTATAGAAATTGTATGAAGGAACTATATAGATGTACTTTTTAATTTAAAACTTCTTTTAAATTATAGATTATTCTTATAAACAAATAGGTGTTTTATGGTTTTTCAAATTTCCGCCCCTAAAGGGGTAAAACGGGGTTTTGAAGTTTGTGTGGATAAACGATTTTAGATGGACTATTTTTTTGAAACTTTTTAAGATTACTCTAATAAATAAATAAGAAAACACGGGTTTCATATTTTTTCAAAATTCAACCCCTAAAGGGGTGAAAAGGGGTTTCGAAATTTGTACGGAGAAACGATATAGATATAGTTTTTAATTCGAAACTTTGTAAGATTACTCTAATAAACAAATAAGAAAATAGGTGTTTCATGTTTTTTCAAAATTCAACCCCTAAAGGGGTAAAACGGGGTTTCAAAATTTGTATGAATAAAGAATATTAGATGTGCTTTTTATTTAGATTTTCTATAGGATTACTCTAATAAAATAATAATAAAATGCTCCTTTCGTGGTTTTTCCAAAATTAAACCCGTTAAGGGGTGAAAAGGGGTTTCGAAATTTGTATGGAGAAATGATATAGATGTACTTTTTAATTCAAAAGTTCGTAAGATTACTCTAAAAAACAAATAGGCATACAAGTGTTTTATGTTGCATCAATATTCAAGCCCTAAAGGGGTGAGACGGTGTATACTTTTTTTTTTGATAAACGATATTAGATTGACTTTTTAATTCAAAACTTTGTAAGATTTTTCTAATAAACTAATAAACAAATAGGTGTTTTATGTTTTTTCAACATTTAACCCCTAAAGGGGTGAAACGGTGTCTCAAAATTTGTTTGGATAAACGACATTATGGACTTTCTGATTCAAAACTTACGATTTTGAAACTTTGTAAGATTAATTTAATAAACAAATAAGCAAAGGTCTTTCGTGATTTTTAAAAATTCAACCCCTAAAGGGGTGGAAAGGGGTTTCAAAGTTTGTATGGAAAAACGATATTAGATGAACTTTGTAGGATTACTCTAATAAACATCTAAGCAAATATGTGTTTCGTATTTTTTTGACATTACACCCCTAAAGGCGTAAAAATGGGGTTTAAGTTTGTATGGAAAAACGATATTAGATGGACTTTTTATTTTAAAACTTTGTAGGATTACTCTAATAAACAAATAATCAAATACGTCTTTCGTGTTTTTTCACAATTTAACCCCTAAAGACGTGAAAAGGGGTTTAAAATTTGCATGGAGAAACGATATTCGATGGAATTTGTAGGAATACTCTAATAAACATCTAGGCAAACCCGTATTTCGTATTTATTTTAATTCAACCCCTAATGGGGCGAAAATGCGTTTAAATGATATTAAACCAATAAGCAAATCATGTTTCATATTTTTCAAAAATTTACCACTTAGGGGGTGAGAAGGGATAAATAACCCTAAAAATCAAAGTAGAATCTGAACCGCGTGCGACGGTTTCCGGACGCTAGAACCTCATTATAAATTCATCATTTGCCTCGATAACAAGCGTAGCGCAAGCACCGCGATCGTCACATCTTCACGCCTTAATTACTTAGTTGATCATCATGAAGTACATATTGACAAGAGTACAGAGAAGGACGTTGGATAGCTTTATATATTAGACTCAAAAACTTACCACTTGATTGGGAAAACGGGATCCCCTATTATTATCACTTAGGGGGTGAGAAGAGGTAAATAACCCTTAAAATCAAAATAGAATCAAAATAGAGTCGCGCGCGGCGGTTGCCGGACGCGAGAAGGCGGTAGAACCTCATTATAAATTCATCATTTGTCTCGATAACATGCGTAGCGCAAACACCGCGATCGTTACATCTTCACGCCTATCTACTTAGTTGATTGTCATGAAGTACATTGACAGGAGTACAGACAAGGATGTTGGATACCTTTATATATAACACACAAAAACTTATCACGATTGGGAAAAGTGATCTATCATACCCCAAATTAAACGCGAGCGAAGCCGCGGGCAACAGCTAGTATATATATATATATATATATATATATATATATATATATATATATATATATATATATATATATATATATATATATATATATATATATATATATATATATATATATATATATATATATATATATATATATATATATATATATATATATATATATATATATATATATATATAGTCCAATAATGAGGCGTATAGCAAAATCTAAAAATAAAAAAATAAATTTGAAATTAACAAATTTATTTGTTTAATATCTAGACAAACATTAAATAAACTAAGTGCACTTCCTATAAAAAACAACATTACAAATATTAAGAAATACTAAAATCTTAATCTAAATCTTATTTAATTTGACCCAAATCTTGGATTTAAAGATAATATTAGCAAAAAAGTCAATTGAGGATTTTTTAGTTTTAAGTATTTATACAGAATTAGGGACTCTCTCAGCTTTAGGGTCCGAAACCAAGCAGGTAATGCATCGATCATCTCGTTATTGGACTATGGCGACTGTATCTATGGCCCATTTATTTATAAGAAAATTGAGCAGAAACTGCAAAGACGTCAAACGGTAGATTTTATTTCAATATACCTCCTCGACATCATGTCTTCCTATTTCGCAAGCAAGCGTATTGACTAAATATTAGGCAGCGGAGGAAATTTTACATAGCCTTTTACGTGTAGAAAATAGATGGATTCAAAGTATTTTTACTCTAGGTTATACTGGTCTGCATAACAGGGAGCTAACGGGCCCTTTTGCAGTTTTGCAACGAAGACATATGTGTTCAGGGTCGGTCATACTCACGGGTTATACTCACAACACCCACCCGGCGGCCTCTATGTAGAAGTGCGAGCCAGGGTAGGACTCAGGCCTTCGGGCCAGATTTCCCTAGGAGTCAGCCTTCGGGCGATCCTGGATAGTTTGCGCACCGTGCGGAGTCAGCCAATCGATTGTGCATTCTGACCGACAGCCGGGGAAGTCTGTAATAAGTACTGTCTCCTATAGAGCGGGGGTAGTTGTTTACCTTACGGCAACTGCTCTTGAAACGACCAATCGGCTACACGAAAGGATAAAGGACGCTGTGGTTAGCGATAGATTCGGTAGACACCGTATCACCGCTATGTAAGGGAGAGGACCGCGCAAACGACCTCTAGCCTGTAACCAGTCGGGAGACCGGAGTAATCTGGTTGCAACTGGTAGTAAGGGCGCGAGTATCGGCCCGCTGGGTGATTAACCTAGTTACCTAGCGGTAAGGCGTTGGCTTTTTACGGGCATGTGGAGTAACTAGACGGTGGACTGTTTCGTCCAAAGTATTCTGCGCTCACCTGACGGGAGACAGAATGATCTAATATCGTTGATACTTCTTGAGGTTCACCCGTTGTAGTTGAGTTGCATATCTTACAAGAGCACCTAGTCATTTTGCCATCTTTCCCAAGCACACGCAGTCTAGCTTCCAGGAAAAAATCTCTTACTGCTAAGGGATTGTGTGAAATCAACTAGAAGCGACTTTAGGAACATTATCTTTACCTAAAAAATATTTTAAGAAATCTATTTTAAATGATGACTTATTATATATTCCCTCATTCTTTCTTCAAGTATCTAATTATTTATGTATTATGTAAATATTATTATATTATTATTTCTCTACTTTTTTTATCTTAGAATTGAGGTAACTCCTTAATATCAGGATTTCTTTCTGAGGATTCACTATATTTACAGTATTTATGGTGAGATCAAGCAGCGTTAATTTTAAATAATAATTAATGATATTTTTCTTGCATATATTACGATGCATGATTTTGTTTTTTTTAGCATAAAATTTTTTTTTTTTTAATTATTAACTACAAATAAAACCTATTATCAGCATTATTATTATTATTTCATAATAATATAGTAATAAAGACACATTCGTGATCTCCTATTGTATATGATAAAAAGTGAACAAGACCTGGTTTTTCCTCCTTAGCTAGGTCTCGACGGCGAATTTTTTCAAATTAATGGGCTTCTTAATATTAACTCGAAGTTGAGTAAAACTCGTCAAAGTATGAAAAATGAGATCTTTATTACCTCCTTTGTCTAAGTCTGTATGCCATGAATATTCGTTCGTCTTTTGTTAAATTGCCCCACATTATAATGCAATATTTGCCATGTGTATATTACGTAGCCATAATAAGTAGAATAGCGAGTCTCCAATTTAAATTTTGAGAATATATACATATTTATTTAATAGTGAGCATTAGTGCTGCACGTGCTGTTTCCAGTTAAGGTTTTCATCAATGGTGATATTAGGATATTTAGTCTCGTTCGTAGCTTTTACTACCTTTCCACTGAGGTCGAGGGGCTTCAGTTGTACTTTATACATTTTTATTTCTTTATTTATTTAATACTTGTACAAAGAAAAGTAGTTATATTGTTACCGAATTAAAGAATGTATACATTGTAAAGAACAGCTTAAAATAGACACTGCTTAACAAATTGCTATATGGACACCTAACGAGGCTTCTCAGGCCTGTATCTAGATGTACAACATACAGATGGTGTAAAAACATGAATAATAGTATTAAACTAATATAATTCGAATAAAAAGAAGAGAGTAAAGAAAGGAAAAAAATTAAAGGTGACCCTCCACCGTTCTATATTAACAAATATAAAAATATATGTTAGATTAACGAGATAGGGCGCTTTTATCATTTTCGTTTTCTTTCCAATTTACACACAACATGAACTCAACCATTCTACTATGGTAATAAGCAACTCTTCACTCTGAGTTTTTGGTAAATTTAACGGATTGTTTTGCAAAACAATGGCCGTATCATCAGCAAATAACACTATCTGTCCTTTGACATAATTCATTCGAATGCTCATTTATAATCAACTTATTGGTAGTTACCAATAAGTCATAATAAGTCACCGGTCATCTCTACAATAGCTCCAGAAAAACCTTAAACATCGCCACAAGCCTTATTACCAAATTCATAAATGACAGTGTGGAAAAACGAACTAAATCCGAAAAAAATAGCTGCAATATTGAGTACAAATTTAACAATGACAGCCATTGCTGTGTTAGCGATTAATAAATTTATTTTATTTTATCTGCATCCAAACTTTTCTCTGGTCGTAACGGTCTCCGTTCCATCGGGTTCAGAAGAGGGAGGAAGAGAGAGTGCACCCGTGGTCGCGCGCCCACCTGTGCACTATAATATAGCCTGCGCACTTGACTGCTTGCGAACAATGGACTCTGAGAAGACTAAAGAAGTCACTAGAATCTACAATGCAGTCGCTATGGCCGAACACGGCTAGAAGGATATATATATAATCAACTAGCTGACCCGGCGAACTTCGTACCGCCTAACGGTCAATGAATGTCGTTTACAGATTAGCTGAACCTAATTTATGATTTTATGGAAGTAATACAATTATTACAAAATAAATATTAAGTTCACTACTTTATTAAGATAATAACACAAAAAGAAAAATAAAAGTACAAAAATTAAGTATATCAATCGCGTGTCAGCATGACATAATTGAATTAAACTATGTAATAATTGTGGTCTGAATATTGTGGATATATCTTGTCGATTCGAAACGTTTATTTAAATACTTTCTTTAATTTGAGGGGAGAGTTTACCGTATCGACGGGATGAACATTAAATGTTTGACAGTTACGAAACCCTTGAACATTTTGTATGAGAAAATGTTTTTTCTTTTATTTTATTTTTTTCGTTTATTTTCCAATGTTTATAATAGTTGTTTTGCTATTTGGGACGGAGACAAATACAACAAATCAAAAACCATGAAAATCGGTCCAGCCGTTCTCGAGTTATGTGTTCGAACAAACCCGCCTTTGTTTTATATATATATATAGATTAGTTCAAGGCACTTATTTTTTTAAGGTACTTTTTGACGATATCCTTTCATTTCGTTCACATATAAAAATGTGGTAAATTTATGTAGATTTAGATAATTATTATGACCCCTCGCGAACATATAATTATAGAATGGAAAATATTATAAAACTTTGCTGTCGCGTCGCCGGTTCTGTGTAGCATTCGTTTGTAATATAGCATCGCCGTCGCCTCGTCGTAACATTCCCAGTGCTCCATCGGTCGATTTAAAATCACCCCTTTTCCATCGCATTGCGTGTTCTCGTTCATTTTATCGGCGTGCGCTACGATTAATGGCGATACTTCAGATGACCGTATACAATTTACGCCACCCGCTTCGCTTTCTCAGTTTCTATTAGACCCGCTTTCGCCTTGTAACCTTGTGGATCATTTTCCGTTTTGCCCGGATTACGATATACATAAATAAACGGAGACTGGCCGGAGAACAAAGAGTTCTCAGGTCGTTAATATCCGAAGTGATTCGTTCGTAAAGCCAAAGCGTTTAATTCCTCAAGGAATAACCTCGCCTCCGTTCAAGTCTGACGCAGGAGATTACGTGCCAGTGATAGATAGACCCGACTCGGCCGCAAGGGAAACGATACGGCGACGTGGACTTTTTAATAAAACCAACATGTTGCGGGGGGTGGGGGGGGGGGGGGCAGGGTTTGAGAACCTAGGAGATTACCAAACGCTCCTAGGAACCTATGAGATTACCAAATCAAATGAAATCAAGTCAATTTCAATTTGTAATGGTACAAAATCTTTGCACGAGAATGTTGACGTTTCATCTTCATTGCTAGCAAGGGCACACTGAAACCGTAACCATAAATAACGTGCTCCACCCCATTGAATGTTAACCAATGTTTATGAAATTTGACAATAAACTCATAAAATGATATTAAGAATATTTACAATAGCACTTGTGTATCTTTTTTTTCCTAGTTACCTATCGTACATAAATCGACAAAATCCACGACAGTGCTAGTCATCACACATAATACTGATATGGTAGTTCTTGGGCATAAACAATCTAAGAACTCAATAAGTGCATTTCTCTGCAGTGACACATTTCAATTTTGCAGTGGCTCATCTCGTTTTAAGAATCAGGTTTTAAAAATGCTCAAAAATATAAACCTTGCATCGGAGAGGCGCTTGAAAAGGCTGTATTAATGAAGCCCTCTTTGTCTGATTCGCTGTGAATACCGAGACTGCTTCTGCAATGAATGCAGTGGAACATTATTTGCTGACGTGGCGACACGCGGTGGAGTGGATCAGAATGATCTCAGAGAATTTTTTACTAGAAAAGCACTCGCATCTCGAAGTAAAATCTTGGCAAGTAAACATTTTTTTTTTCTGTGTGATATTTTTTTAAGCAGACTTAATGACAAAGTATCCATGTTAGTAATATATTTTTATTTTTATTTTATTAAGAAAGTATGTAAAGTGCTCAATTACATTATATGTTCGAAATTTTTCGTCAAATTTAGTTTTTAGGGCCAAAAATCCCACCTGTAAAATATATTAGGTATCATACATAAACATAGACTATAATTATTTATAAAAGACGGAATTCTAATAAATGTAAAATAAATAGAATCAAAACAACACTAAGTTGAAGACAAAGAAAAAATAATGGAACGGGCAGGGTTTACGTTTGGTGAGAAAAGAAATGGATTTTCAGAAGTTTAAATATAGAAAGTGTTTGCAGGCCTGTGCAAGTTCGGAATTCCGCGCAACAGCGAATTAATTGTTTCCTGTAGAGTGCCTGCCGAGTGAAAGTAAAGCGTTAACATCTAACCTAAGTAAAAGCATTGATGTCTGTTTTTATTTTAATTTATTTCTTAGTGTGTCAGACCTTTAGCTTTAAAATGCTAGCAAGGAGTGTTGATTTTTATATAACCAGACAAGGAATAAATACATTAGAAAAAATGCCTTTCATAAACATTTCATTGTACACAACTGTTACAGCCACAGATCGGGTTTTTGGTGTTATAAACCTCACCGATTTAAATGCTCGGAGAATCATCGAGATTCTGACTATCATGGCGATAATTGCTGCTATTCGCTGTTTCGCAATAATAACGTCAAATTGTATAGACTCGATCGCAAAAGTGACATTTTGCAGCGATAGCATTTTCGCTCTCGCGCGATAGTATTTTGAATGAAATCTCCGTTTTTTTTTATAGTATCTACATGGAAATAAAAAAAATCATCGTTGAACGTTTCTACAGGAGGAAAACTGAATAAAAACGATATAATAACATACTAGTGGTTAATGTGTGTCCCTTGTATCGCAAAAGAGGACATTTGGAAATATGTGCTCGTTTTGTAACCATAAATATAATTCATGTTATATAATAAAGTTTTGTGTAATCACTGCCATCTATTACATATTTTTTCAACTTCTTGCCACTGGGCGACGAGGGCGTTGCTCATATTGTGGATTGCTTTAGCCGAGCGCTCACAGCGAAACGTTATAAATATTTTTATGTTATATTTTTTTTTCCAAATCAGTTTTTATAATTAATTATTAAAAGATTACCTTACTATTTACCTTTATTGTTTCGTAACTCAGCGACAATGTTAGTAAATTTTTAACTGAATTGAAAAGCAAAGTCGGCCGAACGCACTTCTTTTGATCCAGTAGGGTTTCCGCAGTCTACGATTTCGGTAACCATTGGAAAGCTAAAGAACGGTTGTCACCAATGCGATACCGATGGCGAGACTATCGAACGATTATCGTGTTTCAATCGCTAAAAGCGATCCGTAGCGAGAGTATTCGTAAAAGAGCTGCTTATATCTAGGGCTATTTTTCATGATAAGCATCAAACGAGTAGGTGATTCTACGTATAAAATGAAACCAAAAACATATAGTTTTAGGCAAGTCATGTTTAAACAAAAAAAAAAAATTGGTATATTTTTATGTTTACATCACATTATTCTACTTAAAAAACAATCCACGACAAATTTCTTAATTTAGGTCTTAGTTTCTAAGATAAAAAAATACTAATAATTCGAAAGTTAAACATACAAGATGCTTTTCCTCGGTAACTAAGTCAAAAATCATTAAAAAGTTTTGACATATTTTTTTTAGTTTTTTGTCTAAAATAATCGTGTCTATAAAAAAACTATGAAATACAAAAACTTGATTTTCTTGATTACTTTTATGTAAATAAATATCCACTTGAACGGGTGCTCACTAATAAAAACTGACCTTATACATATGAATTTTATTCGTCGCAGACTTGGCTATTGAAAGAAAAGTTTTGATATGCTGATTTGTTGCGAACTTTAATCTCGTTGTCTTTTTTAAATCAGCCATTCGTATATATTGAAAATCTATACCTGAATTTTCTTCACTTCACTTAAAAATCTAAGACCATATTCACAATAAGTTATTTACCTATGTATGTATCAAAGGGGATATATTATTTTAATAGATACCTACATCGTATTTATTGAAACGTCGAGAAATAATATGGCTATACGTTTTATTATTTTTGTAGTCGTCCTACTTTTCCTAGTCGTCGTTCAATTCCTTGAAGTAGCATGTTGTTTTATCTGCTTTTGATCTCATGAGATATTTTATAATATAAATCCCATTTCTTGCAGAATATAGACATACGGAAAGTGGATAGTAATTTTATATACACGTGGTCCATAGCACCGAATACCTACTAGTTATAGCCATACTTTTAATAAATACATACGTCTAATATCCTTAAATTATTATAAAAAGCAACTTTGGTCTGTGTTTCAATTACTCGAGAACCACTAGACTGATATCGACCAGGTTTTTTTCCAATGTAGGTATTGTCTATTCCCTTTGGTTATAGGCTATACGAGATCTCAAGTCAATATATAAAAAAAAAAAAAGAAAACACGACTGCCGTTACGGAATGTGAACTATTGTATTTATAATTATTTTCATAGCGTGTTTTTTACGAAATATGTGTGGTTTATGTATTTATCCATATAGATAGATGTATATTTCCAAATGTACTCATGACCCTTCATTCGACACCTAACACGATATATTTAATAATAATAATAATAATAATAAAACTCTTTATTCTTAAGAAAAGGCGAGCTTATTGCCTGCAGGCAATATTTTAGAGCTAACCTATACTATTGTAAGAACATTATTTGCGAGTAGACTACATAACTTAACCTATATAAAGAGTATGACAAATAAAATAGAGGAGGATAGAAAGAAGTATATACTTTACTCTTTGTGGGCACAGATTTGCCACATCAAAATAATCTAACACCTATAAGGACGCTAAAGTTTTAAAAGGAGGGGAATGGGATGGGAAAGGGAATTTATCTGGAGGATTTCAAATGCTCTCTGAGTCTGTTTTTAAAAGTTGTTATGCTTGGCGCGGTTCTCACATTTTTCGGCAAAGCATTCCAAAGACGGGCTCCATGCACGGTGAAAGAGAATGAGAAGAAGTCACTGCTGTGACTAGGGATAGAGAGTAGCAGGTTGTTTTTTGATCTCAGAGGGCGTTCATGAGCCGATAGTGCAGTAAATCTGCCGGTAAGATAAGTGGGAGCGACGCCATCCAAGATCTTGAAAAGCATACAGAGAACTCGCATGTCTCTTTTCTCCCGGGTCGACAGCCAGTGAAGCTTCTCTCTGTACTCCGTGATGTGGTCAAATTTTCTGAGGCCATGGATATACCGAATGCAAACATTTTGGAGACGCTCAACTTTGGTGGATAACTCCTCTGTGAGGTCGAGAAATGCGACATCTCCATAATCCAGAAGGGGGAGGAGAGCAGACTGACAAATCGTAATCTTGCTCTCCTCCGGGAGAATATTTTTCAGCCTATTCAGCGAATGAAATCGGCCGAAGAGTTTGCGTCGCATTTCTCGAATATGTGGCCGCCATGAGAGGTTGTCGTCCATATGGATACCGGATATTTATGTTAATTTATAGACATTTGTACATTTAGACAACTACTTACTTGATATTTGGACAGTTAACGGTTCTAACAATACCGCACACTTCTAAATCAGTTCACGCGTTTAGAAGGTATGGTAGAATAAAGAAACGAAAAACATACATAGATGAACCCTGAATACATTACACTCCTTTTTTGTTTGACAGTCGTGTAAAAACAGAAAAGATCAGTTTCCGAAATATCATATGAAATGTCAAGTCGGAAGAAATAATGGCAATTCGAAATGTTTTGAGTATCTCGAGACTAATGCGGTGTGATAGACTTTTTTTATATATCTAAAAATAGATAATAGGGAATCGACTAGTATCTACATGTATCAATTATTTGTATTCATTGGGTTTCGAGGTAAAACAAAAAAAGGTTACCTCCTGTAATAAAACTGCTATTGCAAAAAAATCCCTTAGATATGTATAAAAATATGTATAGTATGCATGAAAAGTAGTATTTAAATAGGTCTATAAATTTGGTTCCTATTTCTAAAGTACTGTTGTCCAGTTCGATTTCTTGATATTTTCAAGTGACGGACCTCCTAGATTATGATGTCGTTCATTGTTGATATTGTAGCCGAGAGGATCCTAAAACTTTTTTTCTCGTAGACCACATTAATTTTTTTACTGGTTTCGGTGGACCCTCTGCTGCTACATTTCTACCTTATTCCCAAAACTGGTCAAAAACGAAGATTAGGCAGCAAATTATCAATATTTGCCTTCAGTTTTGTTAGGAATAACCCCAAATCTCTCCGTTCTGTGATGTTCAGTCTGCTCCTTTTTCGTTAACACGTTTGTACCGACACTAAAACTTTTTCGACAAGTTATGACGAGGGAAACGCTATCAAAAGTTTTCTCGCAATTTTCGGATGTTTCCGTCTGCAGCCAGAATGTTTAATAGTCTTTTTTTAAATTTCACCTTCAGCTCCTCATTGGTGCAATGCTAGAGTAGCTTCTCTTGTAATACCACATTCGCAACTTCCGTTTCATCAAATGGATTTATGATCTATGGTGGTATTTCCATAGTCAGAATATCTTCAAATCTATTTTTGTCATCATGTCATCATGCAGGGCATTTAAATGCTGAATGTATATCTGAATATCCTCATCGAGACATTCTGCCTGTGACAAGTTTGGAAACTGGGAGAACATACTCAAATACACTAATCAAAAACATCCTTAGACTCAATAAAATGAAGAGAGGTTAAAAAAAGGAAATTAATGCTAAATAAACATTGATAGGCAAAGCCCAGCCAACATTTTTTGTTTTTTACTATCAAAATTTAGATAAATTTTTGTAGACCCCCACTTACAACTTGTGAACCCCCATGTTTGTTTCACGCCAACGTAGACCCCGTCGAGTCTCCCGTGGACCTGGGGGTCCACCTGGACCTTTTTGGGAATCACTGGTAGCCGAACGGTTTAATGCAACTTCGGCCTGTTCGCCGATTGTGTTGCTGGTCGGTCCAACTCAGCTTTATTTATTTATTTATAAAATAAGCCCGTTGTAGGAATCTCTACTCTTGGTATTGTCAAATTAAGTTTACGTGATGTACCTTATATTGTATACTAGGATAATTAATTTGTTTACGGGTTGACAATCTTTACTTTACCGGCCCACCAACCGACGAGTAAGAGGTAATGTATTTAAATTGCGCCAATTTTTGTTTTCGAGATGAAAACGGATATATTTAATTTGACCCCCCCACCTCCGAGACGATAAGGATAATTTCCTGACTGAAGTCTGTCTGTGTCTGAAGTCTGCGACGGTAGTATTCAGTATTCAGTATTCAATTTATTCATTCAGAATATACAATAAAAGCCTGAATTATGAATTAAAGCTAATTATCGCATATTAGAATTCGTCAGTTTAAATGTAGATATAAAACGATTAAAGCATAAATATTAATTCGACAACAGTGTTGACTAAAGTCGGCTTTAAACGGCAGACAAATAAAAATAAAAAAAATAGAGCTGAATCCATGTACATGAGTATACATATAAAATAGATAATTATTATAAGAATATTAATAGTCATCAAGCACTTTATACAAAAAATAATCACACAGTCCAAATGCTTCATCCGATTGTGCTAAAATTTGCTATTTAGCCATCATTTGGTCATGGACAGAGTTAAAAAAATTGTGGTTGAAATCGGTCCACCAAGAGGAGTGCTAATTATACCTCAATATTGAC
The DNA here is from genome assembly GCA_944548615.1 of Micropterix aruncella. NCBI lineage: Eukaryota > Metazoa > Arthropoda > Insecta > Lepidoptera > Micropterigidae > Micropterix > Micropterix aruncella. The sequence goes on along the minus strand of OX155960.1, from coordinate 35,847,298 downwards.
ATATCGGACTTAAGGACTTGAAATTTGGTACACAGGTTTGTTGGGTCGAAATCACATGGTGAAATTTTGTGAAAAATATCTGATATAAACGCACCACAAATCATATTTAAAGTTATACAATAATTAAATAGTAAGGCCCTTAAGAGCTGCTACGCTTACGATGCGTGGATCGTTCGAAATTCAAATTCGAAGGCTTACGGCGATCCGAGTTTGCAATTTGATTTTTAAAATGAATGAGATTACGCACGTACAAAATTCAAATTATAATCGCATATTAACAGGAATTTTCGCTAATTGCTCACCGACCTTATTTATGAAATTAATATTCGCAGATGAAATAAGTTCCTCACTACTTGCCGGAAAGCTTTAGACTGACACAACCGTTTTTTGTAAAATGTAAAAACAAAAATTACTTTAATTTATAATTAAAAAAAAAAACTTTTAAAAATAATTTTACCTGCTCAAATACTTAAGTAGGATAAATGAATAATACAAATACTCAAAATATGTAAACGAATAGTCAGGCATTGATGAGTCTATGCAACCGGCGAAATGCTAGGAGAATATGGAAACGTACGTTTCCTAAGAAGAGGGGTCGGCAACACCTGTTGTCACTATCAACAGAAATAACCCGTTGATTAGTCTATCCTGGTGGGTTCGCGCGGGAAAATGGCGCCACGGATCTACGTTGAAAAACACGCTCTTGAATTCGGACTGCAACCAGACGAAATAAAGGTGAAATTCTTCCTAATCTGGTCTTCTTGTCAGAGTCTCACGGTTTTAGATAGGTTTTTGTTGGATTCTAGGCGGAGCTAGATCAGTAGAAAAATTACAAAGAATGATATTACCTGTTAATTTATAAAAAAAATGTTGTGGGGCTAAAAAGTGAGAGTTTTCTTTTCCGTTGTCGGGTTTTATGTATGTTACCTAATAACTCACGAGCGGCTGGCCCCATTTGGATGATTCTTTTTTTGTTTTGTTCATAATTGGTCAAAGTATATGGGTGCATGGAATTATAGCGTGGGGCTCATGTACAAAAACAACAATGGACCGACTATTCAAAGCACAAAAGTTACTAATAAGAGTCATAAACATAAAGCCTCCTCGGTACAGTTCAAACCAGCTCTTTGCGGAGTTTAAGGTTTTGGATATCTGCCAGCTATTTATTAAGCAGTGCCTTGTAAGCTTTCACAAAACTAAAGAGTACAGAGCAAGAAGTCAACAATTGTACTTAACGAGAAATGCTGGTAAGGAATTTTTCACAATTCCAAAGGTTAAAACACATTTGCCCGAAGACAATGTTTTTTTATCGCCCCGAAAGTTTATAACTCACTATGTGAAACCACGAAAAACGTGAAAAATTATGTAACTTTTAAAGGTAAAGTAAAAAACTGGCTTCTAGATATTGGGCGTTCAAAAACTAAAGACCTTATTAATACTGTAGGGTGAATATTTAAAAAATATGTATTTGTAAAATTGTGCAATATTTGTTAGATTTAGAAATATTTAAAATTGATCACCTTCGTCAGTTCGCGAGTTACAAAAATACAGTTGGTATAACACAGCACAGCCAGAGACAGACCTTCTAGGTCTAGTTGGTTGTGCGATTTCGTCTCATTCGGATATGCTAGCATATTTATATGCATAGAGCTATGTTTTTCGCTATAATAATGTTTGTTCTTAATTATTCCTCATGTACAACAGTATGCATGTCCTTGTATTTTTTTGTTCTTGTACGTTATAAATAAATAAATAAATAAATATAAATAAATCACTTTATGTTAGGTTATACTATAGGCTATAAAAAATACTGAAAACCTCTCGAAAGAAAAATCGAAAATTATTTTAGTACCAAGCTTGATCATAGATGGCGATTTTTGACGAGAATAAAAATTCGTAAATTCGAAAATCAAGATGACGGCACGGCGCGAAAACTGACATTTGACAGTAAAGTTGAATTTTAAAAAATGTTCATAGCGTTTTCGTGATTCTGAGGTTAAATTTACTGAATTAACTAAATTTGTGTTTCTGTGAAATTCGTGAATGTCTTTTCCAGGTTTTTCAATCATTTTTCACAGTTAAGCGCTTGCGCAAACGCTCCAATCTCAGCAAGGTGACCGCTCGAGCAAGACGACATAGAGAGGTTCGAGCAATTGAAAGCGATGAGCACCGCCAAGAATCGAATGAAGCGGCACGGGTCCGTAATGTTTCAGGGCGAAGACGATTGAATTTGAGACAAAACACATACAGAGGCATTCTATTATGATCTGGCCATGCAATAGAGCGATTATGAATGCGTGCAAATTGGAGAAATAGACCATTTGTGCCAATATTGCAATGCCTTGAAGTACCGCCACGAACCACTAGGTTTGTATTGCGCAGGGGGTAAAACGAGATTGACACCATTGGTTTCACCACCAGAACCATTAGGATCGTTGGTGTCTGGAAATGCACCAGATTTTAAACGTTTTCTGTCGTACATACAATATTACAATAATTGCTTCCAAATGATTTCATTTGGTGCAACACATATTGCTCGCGACAATTTTATGCCAAACTCTGAAAAAAAGAAAAAAAAATCAATGAAGCTTCAAACAAAATCGTACTATTTACAAGTTGATTTTGTAATAATTATGCTCAGTATAATGTTTCCAACAAAGAATTTAAACAAATAATGCAAATGTCAAACAACTGTCCTAAGCTTAAAAATTACCTATGTTAACGCCGTCTGCTGCCAAACAAAGAAATTCATGGCGAGACGACGTTCGCCGGTTTCCGCTAGTGTATATAATATTACTTAGTTTTCTCAGTTTTTAGATGACTTACAACTCAGTTTTTCATTTAGAATAACCTTCTGTACCAAAAATCTCCTAATACGAGTATTCAATACATGTTTTTTTACAAAAAATGTTGCAATTTTCGTTTTTATATTTACATACAGAGTTATCCATTGAATTTTATTCTTGCTATCTCGAACATCCTGAATACATGCATAAAATGATTTTTAGAAATAAAATATCGAACTACAGGAAAATCGAATCATTATGCCGCTGAAACTTCCCGTGGATGCTATATCGTTGCTTTCAGTAATGCGTGCAGATGAATTTCGGCCATAAAAAGCGCCTTACAGACGGTTTATCGTCAATAATAAATGCGGTGCTTATCTCAATGCAAAATACTCCTGGCGCCATTTCTGTGGTGTGCTGAGTAAATGCGGGAAATGCTTTTCAGCGACGGGAAGTATTATTGTCATTTTCAACTTTTTTTTTTGCTTTGTGGTGCGAGCGTGGATACGGTTTTTTAGAGTGAAACGGAGGGAAACGGGAGAGGAAGGGGGGGTGGGGAGGGAGGGAAGTTTTGTATAGAACGTTTGCATCGTTTTTGTTATTATTCATCGCTAGTTTTCCCGCGGCTTCGTTCCCGTAGATGTAGATTCTTTTGATGCCTAGTGACAGTCAAGGTGTTTTTCATGTGAAGTCAATATTGGCTATCTTACAAACGATTTTGGTATAAATTGTATATGTATATTACTTAGGGACCGCTAAAGAAAAGATTCAGATGACTTACCACGCGGGAGGGGGGGGGGGGGGGGGGGGATAGATAGACAAATTAAATGTTGTGGCTGCCGGATAATTCAATTTGTATAAAATATATTTTAAAATATTTTCATCTGGCTTTTCGGTGGTTTCTTAGATTGGTATTTGTGCATGTGTTATGAAGGGAGTCTGTCTTGTCTTTAGGGTAATATAAATCATATCATAAAAAATATAGGGAAATATAGAGATCGTTAAGAAGGCTAAATATATCCACCATTTTATAAGCGTATAGTAATCCATTCTTCAACTAATTTACTTCATCTCTCAGTTCGACTAGGCATGAAAGATATGTCCTCTCTTCAGTTCTACTTGTAGATTGTAGATGCTGATATAGAGTCCATACTCTCAAACAACGCCCTGAACATTTTGGAGTATACGGATTAATGAATCGCAGCTCGTGGACTGAGACTGGTCCACAGACCACAGGCGAGAAACCTACGGACGAAGTTCGGCAAAAATGCTCGAAATAGCTTTATTGTAAAGATCATAATAAACGCTATAAGATATAAAATTAAGATTTTTCGTATATCTCAGAGTCAAAGAGTTAAAGAACGCTCTAAACAAATTTGAAATCTTTTGAGTTTTACTAGTTTTTTACTAAAATTTTGCCTCGTGTTAGTCGATATTTGTCTGCGTATTTCTCATAGATGATTATCAAATAAAATTGTAGATACGTTAAACTCTAGACCAGGGTTTCCCAACCTTTTTTGCATGGTGCCCCCCCGGATTATAAAAAAAAATGACCCCCTATATTTTTCTTCATTGCTTCAATAAAAAACACAAATTATTTTCACACGCTTTATTATTTATTAATGGTATGTTTGCACCTGCATTTTTTGTACCAGTTGGTCGATATCAGGTTCTGTTTTTGACAGAGCTATCATCAAATCATTATCGACTGCAAGACGATTTCGCTGCTTAATTTACACTAATGCTGAAAATCCGGTTTCACATAAGTAAGTCGAAAAAATGGCAGAAGTATTCGCCAGGCAAGAGTGGCAACTTTTGGATTAAGGAGACAGCGTTTTATCCAAAATTTCTCCAAAGTCAAGAGGTGAAAGTCATCTTTCATTGTCGAATCTGCCTTCATTTCCAGAAATTCTTCTTGAACATCTTCTGGTAATTGCAGAACATTCACCATTGGAACTAGGTGGCGCGACTAAATCTGTGTGTGTGTGTTTAACATAATAAACAATGATAAGTAATTAGATTAAAATATCCGAACACTTCATGCCCCCCCTAAGATCTCTCTACGCCCCCCCGGGGGGGCACGCCCCACCGGTTGGGAAGTCCTGCTCTAGATATTCATGTAACTATTCGTATAATATTTGTAATTATACCTTATATTATAATTATGCGAATTGATAGTTAGGGTGTAGCCCCTGCGTAAAGGTGGGTATCCAGTAAGTTCGCGCAACTCTACTCCGCGCATCTGCAACTGCTCTAGTAGTAGAAAAGTTCGCGCTCCTGGAGTGTGCAACGTTGCACGCTCCGCGGCGAGCGCTCCACGCGGTGACGGTAAATGCTGCGAACACAACGTCGAGCGCAGTGTGTTCGTGGATGCTAGCAAAGTAAGACAAAACCTGCAACTAACGTACGTTCATTGCACAGTACGACAAATGCGGATAAACACTTAAAATCTTTTTATATTTTCTTGACATCGATTGTTTTGTATTTAAAGGAAAATGTTTATGAACGTCCTTTATCGCATGACATTACTAAGTAAATTGACCCACCTATGATTAATATAACAGATAATGTAATAGGGTTTACCCACTGAATACGTAATGGCACTCGCTGCTATAGTAGGGACAGTGTAAACACTAAGAAAATACAATTTACATATAAGGACGACATGGATACATTTGATATGGCATTAGATGTCATAATTATTTTTTCAACATTTAGTGTAAATATAACAAATAAATATGCATTATAGAACGTTGTAAAACTAACCGATCTGTGAAAATGTTGATTTCGATATTCATAATACTCAGAGACTTCCTGTGGGTGTGAGTCCTTTATATGATCAAGGGGTCAATGCAACGATTGAGAAGACAAGTTGATGATTCAAGACTTGGAAGATACTGGATTTCCATTCCTTCAAAGATAATGGATTTTTGAGAAAGTTTAGGACTGAATAATGACTGTAAGCGGACCACGATACCACTACAGCCCACTCATCACGGGAATTTAGTTTAAAATAATTGCAGTAGTTTTGAAACTTTGCTCATATTTTGAAACATAATTAAGGTTGGAAACAAATCGCGTCTCCGAGGAACCGGCGCCATCTCTGAAATGTAGCCTTTTTTTAGTTTCTCCTTAATATCTTGAAAACTTTTAAACTTAACACAATGAAATTTGTATTAAATTAAAGTTTTTGTGTATATGTGAATTAGAGATTAGAGTAATATAAAGTGTTTATTAATCTATTCTAAAATAACCGCGAAATATTGGAGCTAAGGAAAATTCACCCGAAAAAATATAGCTACAGGCCTAACGGCATCTCATTTCCTCCTACCTACATCCGAGAAGCGAGTAAGACTGGCGAATGAACTGACTGCTACATACCTAAATCCCAGGTATTATCTCTGGGCGATTTCGCCAATCCCTGTTTTCGAATGTAAGCTATAAAAGCTTCATAAAATTTGGTTGATAAGTCTATCGATCGGTAACACTAATATAAACCCACCGGCGGATGCGGTGCAGCAGCGTATCCACGGGATCTATTTGTCTATTTCTCTTGTCTCTCATGCCCCAAGGCGACCATTACGGTAGAAAGAGAACACGTCCCAATCATTGAGAAACGTTAGCAGTCATTCTGCCACTTCATCGATATTTGATCACTATTTTTGGAACGAGTGAAGAAATCGTGATTTCTAAATATTACAGTCAAATATTTCGTCTTTTACCTTGACAAATACACTTTGCCTAAATTTCCTTATCAAAAGAAACAGATTGGAAAAATCAGACAGGAAAAATCCTTCCAACGAATCCTCGGGGAAAATACAGCTTTCACAATCCATCTAACGCAATCAGAGCAAATTGTATATATGATTTGGCCATCAATCTTTAGTAGATTTAGAGTGGGATAAAATAAAAGGCAATTTCACTGATATATCCTCTGGAACAGGCAATAGTGACATACATATAATGGTGTCTATCGATGTCAAAAAGACATTTACGTTTGTTTTCTTTTTCATAAATGAACTTCTGTGGCATTATGAGAACGGTTTTTACACTCGTTTTATTTATTTTAAGCCGGAAATAGAAAAAAATAGGAATTAACTCGCAAACTCATCTCCCCTTACTCCACACGATATCATCATGATTACATAGTATAAAAGAAAGTCGATATTAATTAATTTCTGTTTCTCCGTCTTCTTCTTCGAAACCACTCAACTGATTTCGATGCGGTTTTCACTATTAGAAAGAGTGATAAACGAGGAAGGTCTCTGTATATATTTTGCACAAAATGGCTGAATTATGACCGTATTTTTAAAAAGACTTTTTCGTACTCTTACAGGGCTAAATTAAAATGAACGCCATCTGTCGAGCGAAATATGTAACATTTATAATAATATAATATTGTTATGTATTAATTTATCAAATGTAACTAATATAAACGTAACAAATATAATCTATTTAAGTAGATTATATTCAGGTGAGAAAAAAAATGAGGGAAGATAAAAGATTAAAATAAATTAGTTCAAACAAAAAATAACAGATGGCGACAACATCTTTTACAAGCGTACTGCTTAACAATGTAGTCCATTTACTTAGCTCAAAATGAAATCAAAACTTCGTGGTTTGTACTGACCCGGACCCCCGGAACCTAACGGGCCCATGTGTTCAGGGTCGGTCACATTCACGGGTCAACACCCATCCGACGGCCTCCACGCGGCACGCACTGGGTGCGGGTGCGAACCTGGGTAGGACTCTGGGCCTGGTCAGTTTCCCCTGGGAATCAAACCTCTGGCGCTCCTGGACGGTCTGCGCACCGTGCGGCGCAAGCCAATCGATTGTGCACTCCGACTAACATCTTGCGGTGTCAACTACAACGGGCGAGCCCGTCACCACAGGACGTTTTAACGATTAGTCGTTCTATCGCCCTGCAGTGAACGTAGAGACTTTGGACAGTACATTCTACGTCCAGCTACGTCACAACCCGTGAGAGTCCAACGCCTTACCGCGAGTAAGCCAGGAGTAAACCCGGCGGGCTCGAGAACTCGCGCCCTCACTTCCAATTGTGACCAGATTTCTCCGGTCTCTCGATTGGTTCCGAGTTCGAGGTCGCTTGCGCGGTCCTCTCCCTTATGAAGCGGTGAAACGGAGTGCACCGAATCTTCGCGGACCAAGGCGTCCTTTGCCCGCCTCTTGCCCGGGATCGGATGGCCAATGGTCAATTCCAGAGCAGTCGCCATAAGGTACGCAACCACCCCCGCTCTATAGGAAACAATACAGTTCCCAGACTCCCCCGACTGTTAGTCGGAGAGCACAACCGATTGGAGCAAACCCCGCACGGTGCGCAGACCGTCCAGGGGCGCCAGAGGTTTGATTCCCAGGGGAGACTGGTTGACCCAGTGTCCTACCCAGGCCTCGCACCCCATGCGAGGAGGCCGTCGGATGGGTGTTGACCCGTGAGTGTGACCGACCCTGTACACATGGGTCATCGTGGCCAACTCATCATGGGCCCGTTAGCCCCCAAACTCCGACTAATTGGCCATCCGATCCCGGGTCGTTGGCCATCCGATCCCGGGTCAGAGGCGGGCAAAGGACACCATGGTCCGCGATAGATTCGGTATTCTCCGTTTCACCGCTTCGTAAGGGAAAGGACCGCGCAAGCGACCTCGAACTCGGAACCAATCGAGAGATCGGAGAAATCTGGTCACAATTGGTAGCAATGGCGCGAGTGTCGCCCGCCAGGTAGCATTCCTGAATCCTGGCTATCTCGCGGTAAGGCGTTGGTCTCTAACGGGTTGTGGCGTAGCTAGACGTCGGATTGTTTTGTCCAAAGTCTTCTACGCTCACTCCAGGGAGATAGAACGACTAATAGTTAAAACTCCCCGTGGTGACGGGCTCGCCCGTTGTAGTCGACACCTCAAGATGACCCGGATCCCGGCAGCTACAGATGTTCGTCATGAATGTTCTGCATTGATTTTCCAGAATGTTAGTAAACTCGGCAATGCTGCTATCGTAAATCATGATAAGCGAGTCACTCGAAAAGCGGCTGATTGTTGAGAGGAGGTTTTGCCCGTGATAGTGAAGTCTTCATCATAATGCCCTCCTTTCGGATTTGGCTTTCTGGCTCAGTCTGTTAGTTTAGCATGATAGCGCAATAATCACACAGGCAGATTTTAGTTAACGAAATCAGTCAGAAGGGACGCTTCACGGTTGTAACGAGAGGGACACGTGCTGATGAAATTAATACTTCATTGAAAAGATCTTCTCGTAGGTCGAATGTAAGTAGATTAGAACTCAAAACAATTATGAGATTTTCGTTGTCTACACACGATAACCGCATTTTGCAGACATGTTGCTCTAAATAGGAAATTGGCCAATGTCACAAGTTAATGAGATATTTAATCTAAAAACAGTAAAAATTGTATACAAAACAATGCATGCGAATAATATGTGGAATTACGACGACTAAAATCTGCAATCCACTTTGATGATGCGGGTACCTAGAGGTCTGGTCTCGTTACTCAGAAGAGCACTCTAGGCGGTTTATGATTTTAGGTGAGATCCGTGTGAGTTTGCTAGCTTGAAGGACCACCTGGTGTAAATTAGTACCCAGGAGCGGATATTTAAAGTGGAAAGACAGGATGTCGGTACTTACGGTTTTGTTTATTCCGTCTGTGCTGCTGGACTGCACTGTTTCTGCTTCTCGTTTATCTGTCACTCACTGAGGTTTCACACGAATTGCGATGCGGGCTTATCAACACAAAGGTTTGTGTGATGCGATGCGGCGGTTTGCGACGAGAAAAAACGATAATCTCGTCTGTTGTTGCGGAACGAATATATTCGACGACGCGCCTCGCCAAGTCAACAAATGTACTGTCCTACCCGTCGTTCAGATGGGGCGATCCGTAGCGCTGGGCGGCTCAGATCGGCGCGGGTCGCGAAATGTTTAAATGGGTACCGACAATATTGATTGGAGCGGAAGAATTTATAAAAGGGATTGGATTAGACAAGTGATTAGGAGGCGGAAAATTACACTAATTCTCACACAAACCTCACTGGCGTGAACATTCCCCCGGCCTTGAAAGGACCCCTTTCAAATGAAAGGTATAAACCTTTATGTCATGTGAGAATTAATACCCAATCTATTAACTTGAATGCACCAATCGACCCTGTGTGTGTTCTCAATGAAGCGATGTGATTAATTTATTATAAAGCGGTTATTATGTCAGCTGATCTAAATGGCTAAAGAATATAACTTAACACTAAAAAATGCGGTTGGTAAAATTATAAGTAATTAAACATTTGCGGTTTTATTGATTTTTGCGGGATGCGGTAATTCTAATTGAAAGTTTATTGAGTTGGCAAAGGGCAGATCTTTACCACCGGTCGCTTGTAAACCCCAGACTTGGTCCGGACAAGAACCACTCGAGTTACGGCATCTGTGCCAGGATAAATTTCTTCTATTACTCCTAAAGGCCAATGAAGAGGCGGAGAGTTATCCTCCCTCACAAGAACGACCATCCCTTTGACAATGGGATGAGACGGGGTATTCCACTTCT
>OX155960.1:35786789-35836759 GCA_944548615.1 Micropterix aruncella | reverse complement strand
CATTGCTATTGTTTTGCTTCTATCTGAGTCCATTCATTCTTTTTCATATGTATGTCTAATGGACTTGGAAAAAATGGATTGTATCTTGACAATAACAGTTTGTATGTAGACTGTATCTTGACAAAAAATTGGTCATTTGAATGAATTTAGAATGTATATTTTCTGTTTAAATGAATCAGTCGTCAACCGCACGAGTCGTTACCTATGGATTTTAAGCATGGAATTCGTATCAATCGTAATAAGCGTCAATCTATTTCATCCATATATTTTTAAACATTTCAGTCTAGACCGGTTTGGTCACGAATTACAGAATAATCCTGTAAGTATACTTTATTCTTCGTTTTACTACCGCAATCATATATGGCATGCACGAATACGGATACGATAGATAAAAGGTAATTTCGCGTTATCAATAATTTAAATATTATAAGCAAATAAACAAGCAAGCAATAAAACAGAGAAAGGGAAGGGTTTAAGCTGATACGCTAAGACACAAAAGGTTAACGAAATATGTAAATACAAACAAACGACAGGATAAAGGGCAAACTTATCATATTACTAGTTAAACACATAAACGCCCTCTCTTGTTTCTTGTTTGTGAGAGATAAAATGCCCGAAACACATTCTTTTCCGAATATTGAGCTAATGGTGCTATATGTCCAAACGAAATTAATGTGTATGTGTTTACAATGCTGACGAATGGTCCTATTCCAAATTCATGATGAGGCATATACATTTTTTAATAAAATGAACTTGGACCAAGTAGCATTTCTGTGATTTCCAAATTTGTATTATTTACTTTTATTCTCCTATTCTCCTTCTCATCCTCTGATACAATATTAACGTAACAATACTAAATATAAATTACAATTAAACGCACAACATAAATATGAAGCTTGTATTACGATTGATATGTCCCATGTCGCCCCACTAAGTATAAACTTGTTCTAGGAAGGGCCTGAGAGAGATTGCCCTTGATCTTCCTCTCTCTTTTCCTTCCCCTCTCTTTCTCCATTTAACGAGAAGCAGCTCTCGGTAGCTAGACTGTCATTTCGAGACCCTGTACGCTGTCTGCGTAGCTCTAGATTTCTGAATTACTGTACGTACGTCACAATATCGACACAGCAGCTTGCTAATAATATCTTGAATATCATTTTCCATTATGCTAATACGGTAAGTATGTTAAAGTAATCGAGGTTTATCCCTCAGAGAATGATAGGATATTCTTGAAGTATATTTAGGTTTCACCTCCCTCTTATTTATTCATCAATGCGACGAGTATCTATTGAATATTAATACCCAAGGATCACGTGTTATCATCGTCGCTGTAACGATATCCTCTTGTAACATACAAATTATAAACACGCAGGGGATTGCAACGTAGGGTGAATATTATTTTTCAGTAAATTGGTTAAATATTTCTTGTAATATGAGCATTTTTTGCTTCTATCATTTGTTTAGGCACATATTATTTCATAACAATGTTTCTTGGAAACATTTAACTGAGAAGCATTATGATGATTTGATTTGAAGGAAAAGCGTACCACTTTGCACTTTTGCACTTAAATAATATAAAAATTACAAACATGGCTTCTACTAAGTCCCTTATTGGGTTTTTATTTATTTATTTGTTGAGTGGGGCTTTTCTAAGGTCTTAATGAGCCTTGTAACATTGCGACACTACTACAGTTCTGCACTAAGCCTTGTGTCATTTAAGAACCGCAGCAGGCTTTTGGCGCCGGGTTGTTTTACTTCCTCAGGTTGGAGGTAATGACCACCCAAGTGGGTGTATCTTTTACGCATCAGCGGGCCACACTCGCACACGAGGTGCTGAGGACTTTCTCTGCCCCTTGGCAGAACCTGCATATTTTTGTGTCTCGGAGCTTGAGGTTGAACATGTGTTTGTTCAGGCCACAATGCCCCGTGAGCGCCTTCACCGGTATGCGTAGATTGTTCCTATTTAGCGATAAGGCCTCACGCGCCGTCTTACGGTCGTATGCCTTAATTAGCTCTTTGGAATGATTCAACCCTGGCGTGTTGTTCCAATTGTTGACGGATTGTTCTAAACATATTTGTTTAAGCATTAGGTTTGCAAGGCTTTTTGGTACGCCACAGCAAGGTTCAGGGCCGTTTAACGTTCATCGGCTTTACCTAGGCTAACTCTTTATTTAGGTTAACCCTTATTGGGTTGACAGTAATAACAGAGTGGTTAATTTATTTTTTGCTGTTATTTTTGGATTTTAGTGTTGCAATTATGAAAACGTGTTTTTTTCAGATTTTAAAACTATTATTTTATTATAGAGTCATAGGTGTTGAGTAGGATAAATGTCATTGAGAAAATATAGTCCTGGTTTGCGTAGTGAAGTGGTGGTCATTTGCAAAAACACGTGATACGGTATGGTCATTTGGTAGCGAAATATCATGATATTTTTGTTTAACAGTACAATACAATAATTATATCATATGAATTCCTAAAATAGATTATTATACGGATAACGGAAGTGCTTTTTATTAATTACTTCAAAATAGCTTTTTGAGCCTTGATTATGTAATAGAATGTAAGAAAGGTCACTCCGCCCCATACAATAATTCCATAGAACATCTGTAAAGTATGAAGTAGTTAAAATTAATTAAATTACGTATTGGAATAGGGAATTAGGAATTCGGGAATTTGGGTGCGTGGATTAGTTGCTGCGAAAATTGTTATTACTAAGCTTTATCATTGACCTTATGTTGATCGCGATGCAGATTTAGTTGAAAGTCAACCTACAAAGCAAACGCTTAACCCGTCGGACGCCAACAGTGCCTATAGGCATTTTGCGACGTTTGGCAGATCCGCGCGTAACCGTTTCGGCCGGCCCATTTATGTATTATATAAATATATAATATACACGACTAACACGATTAATTACTAAGTAACAAAAGAGAATTCATGAAAAAGCGATATTGTTAGTATTCACTTATAAAATAGACCAAAAAGTTGCGGCGCAGTTTTTTGCGCGCGAAGACTGGCGTTCGAGTGGTTAAGAGAATAGTCCTTTGATTGTTTGGTGAACAACCGCGGCGAAAATTTGGAAAAATACCTGTTTTTATGCAGATGCAAAACGTCTCTGTGAGCAAACTTTTGCGTTGTATTACTATCGATGTATGATCCCCTAGATGGGCCTTTCGCTCTCGAAAATGACCACTTTAAAACCACTATTGAAAGCCGGCCAGTAGTAGTTTGGTCTCAGGCCGCTGGGAGACAGCCGGCCGTTTTCGGTGTGGGAGTTGCCGCGAAGAATATTGGCGTGCTATTCTCTCGCATACTGTTTAATTTATTTCCCTCAGTGTCACATGTTTTACAAGCAAAGGGTATGGAGTCAACTTATTTGTATCTGAGGGCATATCTAGCTAATATATCGATGTGTATTACCTGAGTTCCCACTCCGAATTTCCCAATCCCCATGGTAGGCTATCCGCATATTACGAAACGCGTTTTAAGGAAATTTTTCACTTCCACCTACCCATATGTAACAGAGAGTAATGATTCACTTTCCCCCATCATCCAGCTAGTTTAGTTGATTTGATGTTCTTAGTTGCTAGTGACTAAACAGGCTGTGACTTACATTGGCGAAATACATAAACTTATGAGTAAGTTCGTCCCGAATGTGAACGCTTCCGGATACATTATAGATATATCATGTATTTTGCCAATTACCCGACTACTCATATTATATGTAAATGCAGCAGACTCGGTAATATTCAATTACGAATCGTGTCGCTATGGTGCCACGCTCACTTTGTCAGCCTCACTCAATGTACGAGTCTATATCCCTTCTCTCTTTCTCTTACCATCACTATCGACGTTGCGAGATTCGATGACAAACAAATTGAATTATTGTACATACTAGTTGATAGATGAATCAACCTACCATCGCTCTGGATTGATTAAATCCAAATTAATATTGATGTTCTACGATGCGGAAATCTGCTGAATGTATATAGTTCGTTAGGCATGTGAATATCTAGGTTATTCGTCGAGTGCATACAAGTGGTTTGATTCGATTGAGATTTGAGTAGATCTACATAGATGCATAGAAACATCTGGTGGCTGCAGTTTGAAAATAGGATTTTTGGAACTAAACACACAGTATAAGACCTATATCTAGTTTATGGGGACATATGTGTCTATGGGACTATGAGACAAATGTGTCCCATAACTTCAAAAATCAAATGAAATCGGAGACCATCGGGGTTGTTTGACATTATAAAAACAATTAAAAAAACGAATTTACCAAGTAAAGTTTGTAACAGCCGACGTTTCGGCGACGCGAAGAAGCTGCGATCGATAGTAGTCAGACAAAAATTAAAATTAATAGCGTGATATGACCTTATCTTTATGCGTGATGTTCAAGCCGCCGTTGTCTAGGGTAAACTGCCTACCCTAGACGCCCAGTCTACCGTCGACGAAACGTCAGTTGTTACAAACTTCACGCGGTAAAATCGTTTTGTTATCTTATTCAAAAATCAATTTTTAAATTATCGAATAAGAATAATTTATAAATTATATTTTGTTCTCATGGTATTGAGACATCAGAATCTTAATATTAGCAACAATAAAAAATATTATTTAAAAATGTACCGTTTATTTTTAAATATCGCAAATGACCAACGAGCTCCGGTGATTTTAATCAAATAAATAAATAAAATAATATGGCTACTTTTAAATTTTGTTTTTTTAGTACGTTTTTAGTACGTATGATTTCTGAGTTAAATAACAAAATAATACAATTTTAGAAAAAGATGTAACGATGCATCTTTATGGACCGGACCATAGGGACACATGTGCCATCAATTTATACAAAATCTATTGAGCCAATTTTCACAAAGCTTGACATACATGTTATTTACATCGCCATTTAACAGTTTTATATATTAAAAAAAAAACATACTCTATCGCAAAGCTTATGGTCCGTAAAGGGTTAATTAAAAGAGGTTTGCTATCAAAGTAACTGCGAAAATAAGATGAGTTTACTATATAAGTATTGTTTATATATCTCTTGGTATCTGTTGATGTCCATTGTTTGTTTCACTTAAATAATAATATGGTACTGGTAATTAAAACATACATAAATAGCGACACATACCCATCTCATAATATTCAAATTATTACCTCTAACTAGACATCAAAGACGAGTATTATTCTCATTCACAATAATTACAATTTCTCAACCGTATTTTCAATCCATTATATTATTACCCATTTATCCTGTCCGCTGTTGTGTCGGCCCATATTTCAATTAGCCGACTAATAGAGACAAATTAGGTAATGTTAGTGATATACATAAGTTTTGTTTGTATAAAAGCCTTTCATGTCACTGTCTACGATGAAAACGCGCAGAATAACTATGTAGTTTTAGAGTGGTTTTACATACTCGGCTATATCTATTGTTTAGTAGATCTGAGCTTTACATTTCCTTATTGCTTTCCTGGCAAGGAAAGTATTGTGGACGCACTTCTGTCTGTGGGGATTTAATGGGACCTTGCTGAGTTCCCACGAAGACCCATTCTGTTCAGGGTTGGTCCCACTCACGGGTCAACACCCATCCGGCGGCCTCCACGCGGCGTAAGCCAATCGATTGTGCACTCTGACTAACAGTCGGGGGGGGGGGGGGGGGTCTGGAAGCAGTACTGTTTCCTATAGAGCGGGGGTGGTTGCGGACCTTACGGCGACTGCTCTTGAAACGACCATCGGCTATCCGATCCTGAGTGAACAGCCTGGCAAAGGATACAGTGGTCCGCGATAGATTCGGTATACACCGTTTCACCGCTTCGTAAGGGAGAGGACCGCGCAAGCGACCTCGAACTCGTAACCAATCGAGAGACTGGAGAGTGTGGAGAGAGAGTGGAGTAATCTGGTCGCAATTGGAAGTAAGGGCGTTAGTGTAAACCCGCTGGGTAACACTCCTGACTATCTCGCGGTTAAGGCGGTGGCCTCTTACGGGCATGTGGCGGATATTGAGGGTGGACTGTTTTATCCAAGTCTTCTACGCTCACTCCAGGGAGATAGAACCACTAATCGTTAAAACTTTCTGAGGTGACGGGTTCGCCCGTTGTAGTTGACAACTCTAGTTATACCGTTTCACCGCTTCGTAAGGGAGAGGATCGCGCAAGCGACCTTGAACTCGTAACCAGTCGAGAGACCGGAGCAATCTGGTCGCAATTGGAAGTAAGGGCGTGAGTGTAAGCCCGCTGGGTAACATACCTGGTTATGTCGCGGATAAGGCGTTGGCCTCTTAAGTCTAAGTCACACGAAGCGAGTATTCGCTGCGAGTTCAATCGCCGCGAGTGAAATCGCTGCTTGTGACAACCTACTCGCGGCGACTCAAATCCACTCGCCGCGACTAAAAACGCCGCGAGTATAATTGAACATGTTCAATTATACTCGCGGCGAGAGCGCTACTCGCGGCGAATGGAACGCACGCGCGAGCTGTGTGACAAGGCACTCGCTGCTACGCCATTCGCGTCGTGCGTGCGCCCACGCCACACGTCTCGGACGCCGCGCTACCTGCACTCCACGCTGTGTCGCTTTATTGTTCGCGAGTTCAAAATGGCGGAAGCAAAATCAAAGAAGCAGGACTCTTTGAAATGGGGTGCTTTGGAAGTTATTCGTTTTTTGAATGTGTATCAAAAATATGAAGAATTATGGAACACCAACGACGCCAAATTTATGAACAAGAACGCGCGAGACGACGCTTTCCAAAAGTTGTTTAAAGAGCTGATTGAATTTGGATTTGTAATAGCTACCGCGGATCATCTAAAGAGAAAAATAAAAAATTTAAAAGATGCATACAGAGCCGAATTAAATAAAGTGAAGAAGTCTATGAAAAGTGGTGTAGGAACCGATGACATTTATGTGCCAAAACTAGTGTGGTTCCGTGAGGCATCGTTCCTGAAAAATGTGCTATCAGGGCGTGAGTCATCATCAAACCTGGTAAGTGTCTACAGTTTTTTGTATTTTAAAACGTTTTTATTTTGTACTAGCTGCGGTAGGGTACCCGACTTCACTAGGGAAGAAATCGGAAATCACATTTTTTTGACAGGAACCCAAATTTTTGTTTTGCTAAACCTACGTAGCTTCGTTGATAATGCAATAATGTGGTGACCTTAACCTGATGCTGCAGCCAGGGCAGCCTGCACTCCTTCAACGGCTTACAGCAGACATGTCGTGTTGGGGCTCGTTAGATTTCTCTCGATGAGGGCTCTAACCCTAGCTGGTTTCCAGGGTCTGTCGATGGAGCTGGAAAGTGGTCACTGGAACTCGCCAATTATACAGTTGTAACCCCTTTGTGTTTAGATTCGTTGGATATGTCTCGATGAAGACTCGCTAAAAAGTTTAAAATTTATATATATATATATATATATATATATATATATATATATATATATATATATATATATATATATATATATATATATATATATATATATATATATATATATATATATATATATATATATATATATATATATATATATATATATATATATATATATATATATATATATATATATATACATATATACATATATACATATATACATACATATCAATTTCTAATCTCGCAAAAACTCGAAAATGGCTCGACCGATTTCAATATTTTTTTTTGTTTTTTTTTTGTATTCAATAAATATAAAATTTAATAAATATAAAATAATAATAAATATGTGTGGCTTTATAGAGGGGTGTCGAGTTTCTAGACTATCCTAGTTCCTAGAGGGGTGTCGAGTTCCTAAACGAGTTCCTTGATTTTGAGTAAAAATGTATGCTAAAAGACATGGGCCTCCTCAACAATATATTAGCATTATAATATCTAATGTTTTCTGGTAGTTTAACCTACCGAATTCTGGAAGTAAAAGCTTGTTCTTAGTCAAATCATTTATTTTCAATTTAGCATTTACAAATTTTGAACTGCACGTGACTGCCACGGAACAGATAATGTTGTGCGGAAGGCTCTAGCGTATTTTCGCCTCAATGATTCGGCGTCATTCGAGTAATGATTTGATAAATATCCACCTTCATCTCGGTTGATACTCCTGAGTTGCTCGGTCACTTCCGTTCTCCACGTTCCTGGCTGTATCACGTTTGTATGTAAGTCCTCTCTATCAACGCATCTTGGTGGCATGTAGTTTTTAGAGGATATTCGGAGCCAATTGTGAATGGCGCAAGCTGCCTTAACAAGTACTTCTGTTGTTTCTACCTTTAAGTCAATGGGCCGTCGTAAGATACGGAATCTGGAAGCAAGGATCCCGAATGCGTTTTCAGAAATTCTTCTAGCCCTTGACAGACGATAATTGAATATTTTTTCTTCAAGTGTCAAGTTTCTATGACTAAAAGGCTTCAGTAAGTTAGTTCGCAATGGAAAAGCGTCGTCTCCTACACACACTCCTCCCTCTGGCCAGTTGAGTAAATTCATTTCCATTGCCACATTCAAAGTTGACGTTCTAAATATAGTACTATCAGAAGCTCTTCCATCACTTCCAACATCAATGTATCTGAAACAATAATCTGCATCCACCATTGCGAACAATACAATGCTGTAGAACTGTTTGTAGTTAAAAAATGTAGATGTACTGTTCGGCGGCCGTTGGATTCTTATGTGCTTTCCATCTAGGGCTCCACAGCAATTAGGAAAGTTCCACCTTATTTCAAACATATTTTGGATGAATTTCCATTCTTCCACAGTATCAGGAGCCTGAAACAAAGATTTATATTTAATATTAAGCAAGATATATGGCACCGTTCTTTTTTATTGTAACGGTGCCTATGAACGTTCGCCTTAGAATGAATGTCATGCCGGCAATATCCCATTTGCAAATGGCATACTATACAATATAAATTATATTTGCTAATCAGGTATTTCTTTTCATTTACAGGATCTGTCACAGAACGAGACTCCCGAGGAAGACAACTACGATTTTAATGAAAGTGCAGAAAATTCCTTGCAATATCAACGTGATGATGCTTCCGACCCGTTATCTTTAACATCAACCAAAAGTAAGGCTAAAAATAAAGTGATGACCCGGCATGCAGAACCTCGTCCGCCTCCAGAACCTCCAAAGAAAATTTCTAAAACTTCGGCTTCAAGTTTCACAGACTCGGTGTTACAACTTCAAGATATTGCCAGAATGTCTACTGTACAAGAAGACGAGTACGACCGCTTTGCATTACATATTGGAGCCCAGCTTAGAAAGCTACCAGAGAGAAGCTTCGTTTTACTGCAAGGAAAAATTCAAAATTTAATAACCCAAGAAAGGTTACGACACATGACATCTCCATACTACCATAATGAACCCTCTCCAGGATCTTCATATGGTTATGGTACGCCACCTCCTCATTCGCCTAACATTATACGAAGTTTCGTATCGCATGAAGAACCAATCACACCTGACCAACAGGCCAACGTAATGTCAGAAGAATCAGTGGAGCATACCTACGAAGCACCACCGCAACAGACCGACGTCGTAATATTAGGAGAACAACTGCAACAGAACAACTTCGTGATATCAGAAGCACATCTCCAACAGGCTAACTACGTTTTGCCAGACGCACCGCCGCAACACGGCAGCAGAATTACAACTTCAGACAAATTAAAATTAGCAATTAATTCTATAAAGGACTGCTTTGACTAGTCTGCGAATCTGACTAGTATTTCTAAATTGTTTTATATCTGATTTGTTCTCCGACGAAAAGAAGCGCTTTGTCCAGTTTGTTTGTATATTTTTTCCATACAATCTTCTTAAGAGGCCTTCCACATTTTGTGTCCAAATTGTGACATTTTGATTGGTTTTCTTGTCTAAAGTATAAAGAACTTCAATGAAAATATTATATAAATGGATAGATCTATCCTTGATGTAGATTAAGTAGATTTTTGCTTTTCTTAATAGAATTATTAAAAAATCATATTTTTTCGGCGGCTGTTTTCGGATTTCACGCGTAGGAGTTCGACAAAATGGTAAAATTTACTTTAAAAACTAACTAAAATTACTAAATAAATAATACTCTCGAACTAAAAACAGACGATTACAGACTTCTTTGTTGCTGCAAATTTGAAATTTGTACGACAATAAAAAAAAAAATATGAAAATTTTAAGTTTTCCGCAAAACTAAGAGTTACGTTTGATTTTTTATGGAAATAATACGTTAATTTAGCAACAAAAATTATTTCAAAAAGAAATTTGAATCTTTATAAAGCTTAGAAAAAATATTTTTAAAGTTTGAATTACTTCTAATATTTCTTTCATATTTTTATAAAACGTATATAAAGCGCGACGGCGGCGATTCCGGCCAAATCAGTCGGTTTGCGTCGCGCCGCCGCGCCGTCGCGTTTCAAAATATGAAAGAAATATTAGAAATTACTCAAGCTTTAATTTTTTTATGTTAACAAAGATTCATAGTTTGTTTTTAAAACAGTTCCTGTTACTAAATTCTCATTAACATTTCCAGAATAAAATCAAATGTAACCCTTAGTTTTGCGAAAAACTTCAAATTTTCGTATTTTTTTAACCCATTTTTCGTACAAAATTAAAAATTCCAGCCCCAAAGAGGTCTTTAATCATCTTTTTTTTAGTTCGATAGTATTTTTTAATCAGTAATTTTAGTAAATTTTTACCGAAAATTTTACCATTTTCTCGAACGCCTAAGCGTGAAATCCTAAAACACGCTGAAAAAATAGGATTTTTTCATAATTCTAGTAAAAAAAACAAGAATCTACTTCCAAGGGCGTCTACATCGAGGATAGATCTATCCATTTATATAATATTTTTATTGAAGTTCTTTATACAAGAAAACCAATCAAAATGTCACAATTTGGGCACAAAATGTGGAAGGCCCCTTAAAGTAACCACCGCTTAGTTTCGGTTATCGTCCTTAGAAATGAGGTTTTATTTTCTTAAATATTTTGTAATACTTAAATATAAAACAAAATAAAATGTATGTTTCATTTTACCCTTTAGTACTTAAAGCCGGTTCTTCGGCAGCGAATTCTTTCATAACAGTAGTATAAGTTTCATGTTTATCTCTCCATCCTATCTATCCATATAATCTGTTTATCTCTCCATATAATCTATTTATGAACCCACTTAGTCCCATTATAAAAGACCCAGAATAAAAAAACTTGTTATATACACATAGAATAAAAAAATAAAGGTTTGAAAGTAAAAACAATTGGTTCATACCTGTATGAATGGCGACAAAGCTTTGTAAATTGCATTCAAAACCGTAGGCAAAAACGTAGATATTGTGTTGTGAGGCACTCTAAACAAGTAGGAAATTTGTTTCAGGCTACTGCCACTCCCAATATAGTTGAGTGTTATCTCCAATTTAGTTCTGCATGTAATGGCGTTTCTCATAATTGTGTCTTGTTTTCTTATTTCTGGACTTATTAGTTCAAGTAATTCCTCAAACTTATCTTTCGTTATACGTAGAATATTTCTGTAATCTGTTGGTTCTTCGGCAGCTAATTCTTTCATTAGGGTATTAGAAGCTCCATATTTATCTCTTCGTCCAATCCATTTACGTACCCACTTCGTTCTTTTCTTCCGATTGAGCTTTTTCAGCGTTTGGTCTGCTAATTCCGCGCAAGCCAAACGAATCAATTCTCTGAGACGTGCGCGACGTTGTCCGACGGACGACATTTTCCCGCGGTAACGTCGACCAACTGTAGAAACTCGCGCGGCGCACGCGAGTTTACTCGTCACATGTGACTGAAATAGCGAGCTCATTCGCTGCGAGCAAATTCGCAGCGAATAGATCGCAGCGAGCAAACTCGCTCCGTGTGACTTAGGCTTAATCAAAGACACGAACCGCAGCCGCGGTTGATAGGTAGTAGTGCGCTGTGACATATGTACGTGGTAACAGATGGCACTGGCCGCCCGCAACTTTAAGCGAAGAAAATACAATTATAACAAAAAAAAGGTGGATCGATTTCAACCACAATTTTTTCAACTCTTGTCATGACCAAATGATGCCTACATGCGTTTAGGCGCTGTCATGGAGGAATACACACAGACATACAGACTCACAGACAGACTTCAGTCTGAAAATGGTCCTAATCGTCTCGGGGGGGGGGGGGGGGGGGGTAAAATGTCTATATCCGTCTTTATCTCGTTTTTTTTATCGCGTTCACAATACTTTTCCTGCCAGAAAAGTAAAAGTATACTGAAGAATGCTGAAAAAAGATTATGTCTGGAGTGGCTCTCACTTTTCGATGCGGCTGCTATCCGTTCTATTTGTGATTTCCGTTGGGTCGCGTTTATATATTTGTATATCGTAATAAACCTGGTTTGATTTGATTTTCTCCTATCGTTGTAGCTGCAACAGTTTAGGTTGTAGACTTCTACAATTAAAAAAAAACCTAATAATATCATTTCTATTATTCCAGGACTGTTCACCCTGAAGAAGCTACATCCTACTGCGCTACTCAAGACGGTTCCTGCGTATTCGTCGAAACATCAGCGAAAAAGAACTACAGAGTAGACGATCTTTTCTACGAATTATTCGTTGTAGCAAATCTTCCGCTGGAAATGGCTCCGAACCACCACAAGAGGGTGAGCACCGCTTTCGGCAGTCCGTGCGCCCTCCCCCCTCACGCGCAGCAGCACAAGTCCAAGAAGTGCACCTTGTCCATTAAGCGCAGACTCTCGGACGCATGCGGGGTGGTCACGCCCAACGTGAGGAGGCCCAGCATTAGGACTGACCTCATGATCATGAGAACGAAGAGCGCCTGCGTCGGAGACAGCGACAGCGTCGGGAGCAGCCCCACTTTTAAAATGAACAGACTCGTAAGGACCAACACCAACCAGCCTGAGCATCGTTCGTGTGCGATTCAGTGACCAAAACAAAGACATTGCCTATTTAAATTTACCTATTTATTTAAGTCATTAAGGGTCGGCTCCATGTAAACCCTAATTCATAGGACCATTATTGTAGAAATATTACAAATCCGTAATCTTCAAGTTATACATTGGTAAGTAAATAAAGGTCTAAACTGCATTCTGATTAAAGTCCTATTTTGCTAAACTCTTAAATAATATGACAATTACGTATTGAAAGTCAGTGAAAAAGTTTCAAAATGCTTCTACTGAATCATATTCTTACCCATTAAAATATTAATCTTTAAACGTCATTCTGCATGTAACGTCATGTAACAGACAGTCATAATCATTATTATAATAATTAAACATTATTACATTATTATTACTAAACATAAACACATTATAAGACGAATGCGAGAAAACTTTTGTACAATAAGGGCAATTTGTGAAACATCAATTCGTGAATATTGCACCACGATAAACCCTCATCAGACGCATCGACACTTGTACAAATATATCTTATATACTTACGTAGTATCTACGTAAGTACGTAGTACAAATAAATTTGGACGATTAATACAATATTTTGTATTTTATTGGGACATTCCTGGTATTTATTTGGCAGAATAGTATGTACGAGTACACAGATCGAAACGTACATTGAATTTGCTCTTCTAATAATATAAGCGAATGCCAACGAAATGTCGAACAGCTTGGAATAGTCTGACAGAAATCATCATTCAAGATACGTCATCAGAATTGTAATTAAACGTCATTTCATAGCCGTCTTCCCTTGAAGAGCGAAGTTGTCGCCTCTCAAGTATTTACTACCTATTGGGTTTCCATAGTTCTAACTATCACTCTCCTAAAGCGTTTGAATAGATGTGATCTCGTTATGGACTACAACCTCCCTGAGAAAATTTATAGATATACCGTGCAATTATAATATTAGCATAAAATCAATTCATTCATAAATAGAAATGTCAAAATATTACCTGGTTATTCAAATGAGATGTCTCGAAAATATGTAAATAAAATGATAAATTAACTGTTATTATTAAATATTTATCGCTTTTAAGAGTAAATTACTAGAACATGTTTACATGATTAGCGGTGCCCTGTTTATCGAAAAGAGGTTGCTGGGATCAAGTGTAGGAACAATTATTATCACTTCTTCACTTACCTCAACATTACTCAACCAGTGTTTTCATTATAAGGAATAATGTAAATAATTTAAATGATGTTGATAATGTAGAATTTGATTTTAGAAAATTCGCAGCAATATACTATTGAAATGTGCTACTGAATTAATCGTTATATTATAGTCTTACTAATATTTCCATCAATTTGAAATAAATAATGTTTTAATGTTTTCTGTGGTTTTATTGTAGTTGTGAAATTATAAATAATAATAATAACAATAAATGCTTTACCGGCAATATTCTATAGCTAACCTATACTGATTTTTGTGAACATTGTTTGCCGATTGCTTCTTTCTTTGACCCTTTTAAAAATCCATAAAAATGTTTAACACTTTGTGAGCGCAGAATGTGTCGCACCAAAATAAATTAAAGGACACAAAAATTTAAAAAGGAGGAGAATGGAAACGGGAATATATATGGAAGATATCAAACGATCTGTGAGTTTTTAAAACATGTTAAACACAGAGCGGTTCTCACAGTTTTTGGCAAAACATTCCAAAGCAGGGCTGCATGCACGGTGAAAGAGAATTCGATATAATGACTGATGTGACCAGGAATAGAGAGTAGCAGGTTAATTTCAGTTCTCAAAGGGCGTATATGAGCGGATAGTGCATTAAATCTGCCGGTGAGATAATCGGGAGCGACGACCTCCAAGATCCTGAAAAGCAGAGAGAGAACTCTTACGTCTCTTTTCTCCCGGGTCGATAGCTAGTGAAGCTTGCAGCAAGTGAAGAATAATTAGACAGAGGCAAAACAATTACCGTTAAATACTTAATAATATACCTCTAAAAAGGTTGAATAATAAAAGTAAACGACAATCAGGAAGTATAATTCCGAATGGTACTTTCTTAAGATAATTTCTTTAAGACGAAGAAGCTTCTCTACAGCCATAACCTATCATCACACCTTAGCATACAAAAGGCAAGGTGCTATAAATTCTCAATCCTATTTTATGGAATAGAAGGCTAGACCCTCAATGAGACCCTTTGTAATAAAGGGGGTGTGGGTTTTCGAAATGTGGGTATACAGAGGAATGTTTCATAGTTCATGGCCAGATAGAATGTCAATGTGAAGAAATAAAATGAACGATCGAATGAGGAAAAATATAGAAGTATTTATTACCATCAAAAACGAAAATCTAATACTTCAGACAGTGAGGTTCTGAAGGTACAGGAGATTTGCGGACGCCGTGGACGGGCAGAACCATGACAACCTGTCTGAAAAACCGATGTAGATGAATTACATCTCTGTTCCGTGCAGCAGCTTATAGAGTCGAAATAGCTACAATGATCGCTAACATTCAATAGAAAACGAAACTCAAGGAGAAGACGCGAACTTGTTTGCAAGTTTGTGTGGTAATGTTTTTTTTTTAATAGAAGATTCCGACCCCTGATCTGAGAAACATTCCTCCGTAATCGGATTGTAAATCCAAAATTTAACTGCAGTAATATTTTTTAGGAAAGGAAGGGAGAGAGGGAGGTTTATTCAAAGGCAAGTGCTAGGCATCATTACGAAGTTTTCTCATTTTGTACGTTTATGAATATCCGTCGCGCCGGCGACGATCGCTCTTTCAAATTTTCATATCCGAAATAATTGAGTAGGAATCGCGACCTATATAGGCCTGGCGGGCGGTGCGGGGGCGGAGCGCTCGATAAGGCCTCTTTATTGTATCGTCAAGCGGATCATAATTATAAGAATCCGTAGATATATTGCGTTGTGAAAAGTTGCCGTATAAATGAAAAGAAATGTAATAGTAAGTTATTAGTAAAAACAGACGTTAAAAAGAAGCTTTTATTAAAATGCTCGGTCCCGAGCCAACCCTGAGTGCAGCAGCTATGTCATAGTGAAACTTAGAACGGACTATCTTAATTAAATGCGTTTAAAAAAATAATTTCTGAGATGTTGACCGTTGAGGAGTCTTCTCGTTGGAAGCCGACCCTGCAGCAGCCCTGTCGCGGTGAAACTTAGAACTATCTATCACAATTAAACGCGTATACAAAATTTCGTTTCCGTGCTGTTAACCATTGAGTAGTCTCCTCGTTGGAAGCCAACCCTGGGTGCAGCAGCCATGTCATGGTTAAATTTAGAACTGGTTATGATAATTGAATGCGTGTACAAAATTGTGTGCCTGGGTGTAGAATCAGGTGATGCTAACCATTAAAAAACATTGCCATCGGAACTGAACATGTAAAATTTCAACGTCATTATGATGAGAGGAAGTAGTTCTAATGCAGCTAGCAAAATTTGACCTAAACAAACTAACAAACATTGCAAGGCAAATAAAAGCTTGTAAAAATACAAATACAGAGGTGGCTTAAAGCGGCAGTTATTTCGTACGTACTGCACCTGTCTACTTACGTGAGTTGTGGTAGAACTACAAACAGGCCTTAGTAAGTGCAATACAACCATGCCTACAGAATTCTGTTTAACCGGCCTTATTATTTAAAAAGTAAATAAACCATTGTTTTTTTTAAATTAGATTTCTCAATAACAATACTTGTTCAAAATAAACCACACAAAATATATAGTGGTGTATCTAAGCTTTTTTTTATGTAGCTGTTTTATATAAATTTGTATACATATATATTTTATTTTCAGTATGATAATATAGCGGGCGTATCACGTACGATAGTATAGGTAGAGCGGTTAATCTGCCTGAACACAGCAGCGCATCCGGTATGTTTGCCGCAGCACGTCTTCCTGACTATATCGTTACTTCGACGCCGCCGGGGGTTACATACGTCAAATATTTTAAGGCTTCTCTTCACAATGGCCTATGATGGCCGAGTACAGGCACGCACGATTGTGTAGAGAACATAGCCGTCTGTGAGCGGCCATCATCGCATATAATCGTAATCGGTGAATTGTCGGTATATCAAAGGAATGCGTGCCGATAATATTGCGCGTGTACACACAATCGCCCATCATTCAGTTTACGGGACGACAATGGCGGACGAACACAGACACTTTTTAATTTATTGAACTTTACCAAAATGAACCATGCATTTGGAATCCAAAACATACACATCACAAAGATAAAATAAAGATAAGTAAATAATTATATTATATTGTTTGTTTAAGTCGCTTATTATACCTTATAATATGCAATGCTTAATTAGCCAAATAGAGTGTTTTTTTAAAAATATGTTCAATGCACAGATATGACTGTGTTACAGTTATATAATAGTATAAAGAAATTAGTTTGAATAAATAATAATAAGCATAAATACCGGCGACTGATTACGTTCTATGTTCCTGTGATTCTGCCTATTCTGTAATTCGAAATTCAATTGTAGCTCGATTACGTTACGATTATTAATAATCGTAATTTATTAATAATAATAAGTAAATAATAACGATTATTATTAATAAGTAATATATACTTACTAATTACGTTTTTATTATAGGTTAATGATGTATGGCTCTGACAATGCTATGAGAGTACCTTTGGCTGAAATAAAAAATAAAAAGGAAACTCTCTTGTCGGCTTTTGATTAAACCACAAGAAAGTCATTGCATATCGTAAATCTGGCGCAAGGGAAAATGAAATCTGTTCCGTTACGGTGAATAGTAATATCCACCATCTTCTCTTCCTCCATCTATTTTTCGCTATTAATTTTTGATGCACATTCGGATAATGATCAGCAGCGCCCTTATCACTTCGACGTCCATCTTCAACAGACGACAGTGAGTAACGAACAGTACCGATTGTGTAGAGTGCAACCAATGTTCGCGGCGATGATGGCCACTTTTGTAATCGCCCATCACGGGGCATTGTGAATAGTAGCCTTTACAAACGCGACATATTCCGATAATGACCAGCAGCGCCCCTATCACTTCGACGTCCATGTCTTCAATAGACGACAGTGAGTAACGAACAGTCCCGATTGTGTAGAGAGCAACCAATGTTCGCGGCGATGATGGCCACTTTTGTAATCGCCCATCACGGGGCATTGTGAAGAGTAGCCTTTACAAACTCGACAAACTGGCGACAACACTTCTCAGGTTCTACGAGCCAATCGAGTGAAATTGGATCGTAACACAGACACCATTCCGACCGTTCACCTAATTTGTATACTATATACGTCATATTATTAGTATCATTTTTATTTGTATACCGTAAGGTATAATGTAAAATTTTCCATTTCTTTACGTGCGATTACACATAGATTCTTTACGTGTAAACAAAAAGATTTCTGTAACCTATATTATAGAAGGCGTTAGGATTGCATTTACTCCTAGCTCATTTGAATAACGACAATATTATTATTATTCTTACAGTAATTTTGGTTTGATTTTATCGATGTTTCTATGCGCATTTCTCATAAAATTTATATTAAAAAAAATATTGAAACTTTGAGCTTTTATTTTATATTTGTAGTTTAAAATTTATTTTAATTATATATATATATATATATATATATATATATATATATATATATATATATATATATATATATATATATATATATATATATATATATATATATATATATATATATATATATATATATATATATATATATACATACGTCAAACGTATATATATATATATACGTCAAACGTAAACAGTATCGAGTATGAGTAGTACTTCTAAAAACGTCCTCGAAATACATATAATATGTTGTATCCATGAACGAGCGGGACTTGTTTTTTTCGTTTATCGAATGTGTGAGTCATCGGTACATGATTTGACAGAAATTTAAGGCCAGGCACGCATTGTGGTGCATTATTTCCGGAGAATTTGTGGACTATAAACGCACATGGAACCGCGCACTATGAAAAAAAACGGGGCGGTTTTAAATTCTTTGGATTGAAAAACATATGTTTATTAGTCTTTTAATAATTTCTAAGAATTGATAAAAAAAGAATAATAATAAATTACGTCACGCTGGTGTTGATGAAATAACACGTCTATACAAAAAAGTGCGCGCCCCTTGTATGTTGCGTTGTTAAATTAAAAGGGACTTTCCCGGTTAACAGGTTAAACAATCCAAGCTGAAACAACAAATTTTATAGATTTTGCTAATCCATACTTTTCTTTATACAATGAGAAAATATAAGGCTCTGCGGAATAGCACGCTCTAATGTCACCTTTGTTCTTGTTTATAAAAGATAGCTCATATTGATAATTTGAAGAGGCGCCTATATATATGAGGTGATACTTGAGCGTAGCAGATTTTCAGTGTTCACTCTAAAAAGGAAGAAATAAGCAACACAGTATTTACTACAGAGTGTGAATAAGAATCCTATTTTTCGGAACGATATTAAAAAAAAGAGTTTATTGTGTAATTTTAAAGATAAATTAGTGTCTAATTTGAAACACCTTTATATGTATGAATACGATATGGCTATCGGTGAAATCAACTGTCATTCTTTATATCCTTCTGCTTTTAGAAACGATATATTTCAAATGCATAAAACTCAAGCTGTGTGTGTGTGTAATCTAGAGTTACTGCAATTAAAAATCTGGGAGTAATCTTACATCCTCATCTAAACTTTAAGTAGCACATACGCCGATTGTCGTCATTTAAACTTCTTGGGTTTGTGATGCTTAAATCTAATCACTTTAATAATATTTGGGGTATGCACCCGTTGTACAACTTGAATGTTAGAAGTCCCATGGATATGTATACAGTTACCATAGATGCATATTAAGTTCGGTTATTCTCATGTTGGAGAAAATATAAAAAGATTATCCATTTTTATATCTTACTGTAATTATTATAGGTATGGTTAAAAATAACCATGTAATATATTTTTATTATAATACGTGCCGAATTTGACAACCCTAGCTTGCTAGCTAAGGTAGGTTTCTTTATGCTTAAAAGTCATAGTCATAGTTTATAAATTCCAAAATTTATATACTGTGAAATACATCAGTTTGCATTTGTGAGAATTATTTATAACTAAATTAAAATAGTTTTATTATATCAAGGTATAGTAATTTTAGTTCAATTAATTTAAAATAAAGATAATTAAATTAATAAAGAATCAATAATAGTCAATAAAATATAAAAACATTCAGGTTCGATGAGTTATTCATGATCAATCAACACCAGATGTAATATTTCCCATTTTTAAATTTTATGTACGAGTCGGTTATCTATGTGTCAAAAATACAAATAAAAGTAAAAGAAAATATCACTGGAACTTGAATACAAATCCGAATTTTATAGCGATCTTTCAGCAATTTTTATCCCCACCTTAGTTACACTATGTTATAACATACTTTAACTAAGATAATAAAGAAAATCTTCTATAATCAGGAGCTGATATGACTCCAATGGCAAGAAAACTCACCGGATTTGTCCCGAAATACATCCCATTGCTAATTTATGGGTATTATGAAATCCAGGATCCGACAGGTATACACTAAGATCCACCAATCACTTATTGAAAACCTCAAGAATTTCATGGACTCCATATCCAAACCCTCCTAAAGGTTACTTACACTCGTTATTCAAGTAAGATAAAATATAACATAATATGTTCATCTTTGTTCAAATATAAGATTAGATAGCCAATAAATGAATATTGGAAATTATTTTATGTGTAACATACACGTATATTAATATATGAATGTTCTTTTATGACCTCAAAAAAAAAAATTGAAAATGAGTGCATTTTTTAATTTCAATACGTATTTTATGTATTAATTATATTTTATTTTTTCTTTTGACTTCTGAAAAAAAGTAATATCGAAAATGTGTGTGTTTTTTTTAATTTCAATACGTATGCATTTTTTATTTGTGTCTAAAATAAAATCTTACATATTTTTGAGTCAATAACCAATACCAAAATGGATCTTATATAATAGTTCTATATTCAACTAATATTAAAATTAATATCCTTAAGATATTGGTCCTATCATTGGCCTCGTATCCAATAAGCTCCCATTTGTTATTTTTTACGGAACGTAAGGAATAAAAACAATAAAAGCATTTTAAATTAAACGCCACTCATACGATTGATATGCCTGTTCGTGATCGGCGCCATCCGAATGCTCTAGATATGTCATACCCCTCTGCTAAGGGCCGACCCGATGGATAAAACCGGGGAAATATTTGTATGCATTTAAAATGGGGCAATCATTACCTATTTCGCCGATTTAATGTTCATGGACGAATATGTTCAGGGAGTGTGACGCAGGTGGGTGGCAAGTTGACGCTGACGCGTTTACCATATTCCCATACATTTCAACCATATTTTTCACGCCAACGTGACCCCCGTCGATTCTCTTGTGAACCCCTGGGGGTTCACCTGGACCATTTTGGGAATCACTGATTTAGCTTATGTAACAGTGTAGTGTTAACCAGTAATATCTTGATCTTTCTTCTTCATTTTGTTTGCATCCCAAAACACGGATGCCATCAGCCGATCGCATTTTCTAGCCGATTTCATAGCTTTAGATTTCATTGAAGCTGAGCACCCAGATTCTGACCATTGTTTAGATTCCGATTTTGAATTTTGGATTTTGGTGAAGAGTGGTTTAAACACGTTTCATCTATTGTTACAAATCGCCACGAAAAATTCGCTAAACGGTTCAAACAATGTTGAAAAGCTTTCAAATTATTTTTCATCAAAAATAAGTAAACGCGGAACTGAACAGGAGGTTTCTATTCTATATGAGATTCGTCACTCAAAATGCGATGTAGCCATTATTTAGATATGTAGTGAATACTAGAGAGATAAAAAATCTCCCTAGTATGTTCATGTATAAGAACTAGTATATGAATATGTAGAATTGTGCATTTCATGGACGTGTATGTCCCTGTCGTTCCAGGCCTTTGCTTGTCTGCCGCCTTTGACGTCAAGTTTTATCAATTTTTACCCAGCATATTCGATATTATTCGAGACAGCCGCTTTTCCAGTCTCCAGGCCACCTTCTTTTAGGCGATGGAGGCATAAGCAACATTATTTTTATAGGCAACTTGCGGTGTCAACTACAACGGGCGAGCCCGTCACCACAGGACGTTTTAACGATTTTTCGTTCTGTCGCCCTGCAGTGAACGTAGAAGACTTTGGACAGAACAATCCAACGTCCAGCTACGTCACAACCCGCAAGAAGCCAACGCCTTTACCGCGAGATAGCCAGTAATGTTACCTGGCGGGCCGACACTCGCGCCCTTGCTTCCAATTGTGACCAGATTTCTCCGGTCTCTCGATTGGTTCCGAGTTCGAGGTCGCTTGCGCGGTCGTCTCCCTTACGAAGCGGTGAAACGGTGTGCACCGAATCTATCGCGGACCAAGGCGTCCTTTGCCAGACTCTGAACCGGGATCGGATGGCCAATGGTCATTTCAAGAGCAGTCGCCGTAAGGTAGGCAACCGCCCCCGCTCTATAGGAAACAATACAGTTCCCAGACTCCCCCGACTGTTAGTCGGAGAGCACAATCGATTAGCGTGCGCAGACCGTCCAGGAGCGCCAGAGGTTTGATTCCCAGGGGAGACTGGTTGACCCACTGTCCTACCCAGGTTCGCACCCCATGCGTGGAGGCCATCGGATGGGTGTTGACCCGTGAGTGTGACCGACCCTGAACACATGGGTCTTTGTGGCCACCTCGTCATGGGCCCGTTAGCTCCCAAAAGCCTATTTTTATAGGCAGCGGAATTTACCTCGTTATATACCTATTTCAAAACTCCCGCCGTTTCCGCAAAGTAACGCATATAACAAGATTTTCGTCAACAGCGAATTGTTCGCAGAAAAATTACAGTTTGAAGGCGTGCAATACGCACGACCCGATAGCTGAACCCTCTCCACTCATCCATATCGCATTATCTATGAATTACTAACCACCCGCCCCGGCTTCGCACGTGTGCAACCTACTAATAAATAAAATGAGGTGTGCGCTTAGTAAGAAAATATCATGTATATTTATTTTATAACGTTTATTTATTTATATTTCTTAAGTACGTTACCAATGTAGACAAGTTGTAGAAAATAGCTTAATAATACCCAGAAGGAAAACATCATTTGGTCAAAGATATTACTCTTTCATTTCGCCGAGATTTTACAATCTGATCAATATGGAAATAAAAATGAATTTGACATTTAGGGAATTCAAAAATAAATTAAAGAAATGGTTATCGAATCATGACAGACTAACCATACATCAAATGTTAGAAATAATAGTATAATAAAACTTAGGTGCACAAATTATTAACATATTTTTAAACTTATATATTAAGTATTTTTTAACATTGAACTAACTACCAAAAAATGTTTGACTTTGACAATGAATTATACTTTTAGACTAGGTATTTTTATATTAAATCCTATATTACTTAACATAATATTCAATATTAATGACTGTTTCTTTCTTTTCTCACATATAACTTTATTTATATTATTTAATCGAATTTTATATTATATTTATTGCCGATTTAATAATGGAATTGCATTTTATTTATTATATATTTTTAATATTTCTTTATTATTATTATTTTTTATTTTATTCTGAAGACCACATTTTAGGGCAATTTAGTGTCATTAGCTTTTTACTAAAACTTGTACATTTGTAGGCAACCAAGCAATCAAGCAAACTTGATTGTAATATTGGAGTCCTGTCCACCCTAGAACGGGCTAGTCCCAGTTGGGTGACAGAAACAAATAAGCAAAAGGTTGAGGTTTTTGCCATTTGGTTCCTGTTGTTTTTGTAAGCTAATCAATGTTTTATAGTAATTAATTCTTAAATAAATAAAATAAATAAATGAGTAATTTTATCGTGAAACGAATATCGAAATTTGACCTCGGTTTTTGATTCAAATTTGGATAATTTTAACCGTCAGCTTGACATTTTAATTCATCAAATAATTCATATAAATCCGCATATAGAATAGAAAATGTTATAATTTAAAATGCGTAATCTTCATATTAAAATTATAAATATAAAATCTTCGTATATTCGTATGCATGCCCTCAATATTATATTAAGAAAAATATTCATGTGTTGTGTAAAATATATTACTGATAAGCCATTTCTTCAGTGCTATGACATACCCTTTTGCCTTTCATTCTTTAATATTTGAATGTTAGTGGTTATAAGTTTCTATTGGTTGTATTAAAATCCTTTTTTAAATAAAATAAAATTTGCTTGGATGTCTGAAAGTCATGTTGATTTCTCGTATTGCAGCCGTGTTCTAAATTATTGATATTGAAATAATTATCGTTCAGTGATCAAAACTTCACTTATTTTTATTAACCTTAATTTAAATTTATTTAACTACTTCTTCATATGTTCTACTCAAAAAAAAAAAGGTATTTTTTTTACAACTTTTTTTCCAGAAATGAGTAAAAAACTTCGTTGTACTGATTCACCTACCAAAAAAATTTCCGTGTAGTAATCACACCCTGTATAATATTAATAGAGGAATGGTATTCAAAGTTGTTGAGATTACCGCTTCTCCTCACCTTTTGCCTTTTCCACCTTCCTCGCCTCCTCTCTTTCTCCTACCCAAACTTCACCCATAGGCCACTTCTATGTTACTCTACGTATCTTCAGCTCTCTGCGATCGAAAAATCACGTTGTTTTATTGGTCCTTTTCGACCTGAAGGAAAGAGAAACAAACACACTTTTGCATGTATAATATTAGTAAGGATTTAATTTTTATTATATAATTATACGTTAATTATTTAAAATATTACCTATTTATAATAGTTTGTCCTAACACAGGCTCACTTGATATTTATTTAATTATTTATTTATTGAAGAATTAATTACTGAAAAAAAAAATATTTTGCTTACAAAAATAACATGAACCGAATGGCAAAACCTTAACCTATTGCGTATTTGATTCCGTCACCCAACTGGGACTAGCCCGTTCTAGGGTTGACAGGACTCTAATATTACAATAAATTGTGTAAAAGTTTTAGTAAGATGCCAATAAAACTAGGTTGCCCTAAAATGAAGTCCTCAAAAAAAAATTTATACAAATATAACGTAATAAATAAATAAATATAATGGCAATTTCTTCCTTTCACCTTTATTTTAATCCAAATTAATGCGACTATTTGTATTTTAAATATTTAACCAGGAGGAATGATAATGGGTATAAGCAAAACCTATATCTAGATTTAGAATTCGATATAAAGATCAACTTTTTTGGACTACTTCGAATATTTAAAATAAATAATCAATAATTATTCGCGATTGTAAAGTGGTACAGTTTATAGACAACTGGGGGTGTCGAAAACAACGGGCGAACACGTCACTCCAGGGAGTTTTGACGGCATTAGATCGCTATCTCCCATGGAGTGAACGTGAAAGACGTTAGAGAACAAAGGATGGTCCACTGTCTTACTCCCTCGACAAAGCCGTAAGAAACCAACGCCTTAAAGCGAGGCACTGGGAGGAGGACACAGCGGAGAACCTCACTCCTTTACTACAAGATTTTGACGGATTACCCCATCCTCCATTCTGGTCACAGATTCGAAGTAGGTTGCGCAGCGTCTACCTGATGCTAGCATTAATTTAGCTCGTATTTATCGTGGACCGGGGCCCCTTTTGTCCGTCAATCTCGCAAGGGATCGGGTGGCCAGCTGATCGATTCAAAGGTAGCTGACATCACGTCAACGACCACCCCAGCTGATTAGGAAATGTCTGTCTATAACCCCTCCGGTTATTCGCCGAAGTGAACAGTCGATTGGCAAACGCCACACGATGCGCAAGGCGCTCAACAGCGCCCGAGGTCTTCCCCCAGAGGATCCGATTACACCTGTCCACGACCAGGCGCAACATGGATCGACTTTTTTTACAACTAACAGGTTTGTTACTCTTCGATATGGCTACCGTATGGGAGTTAAACCGTGAGTTGATCCGACCCAAGATAACAGATAGGTCATCAGACCCAAGCTGCACGAAACCGTTAGATACCACGGTTTCCAGACAAACGGAAAATTGATCATCCAACCGCAACGTCGAGGAAGACAACCACTTCCGGTTCGATTGGGACAAGCACACCGTCACCGGCGCCGACGCCGATCCGCGCCCACCTTACTATCCGACCGCCATATGCCTGCCACTGCGGCTGACTCCTCATGGCAGCAAGTGAGCCATCGGCGCTATAGCGTAAACTTCAGCCCACCTATTTAATTCGCGGGTCTATCATAGTTAAACAAGAATAGTAGGACATTTCGAGCCTTGCCCTCCAAATAATTACCTACGAGGGCTAGAGTTGTCAACTACAATGGGCGAGCCCGTCACCTCAATAAGTTTTAACGATTAGTCATTCTATCTCCCTGGAGTGAGCGCAGAAGACTTCGACAAAACAATTCACCGTCAAGCTCCGCCACAAACCCGTATGAGGCCAACGCCTTAACCGCGAGATAGCCAGAAGTGTTACCCAGCGGGCTTACACTCACGCCCTTACTTCCAATTGCGACCAGATTACTCCAGTCTCTCGATTGGTTACGAGTTCGAGGTCGCTTGCGCGGTCCTCTCCCTTACGAAGCGGTGAAACGGTGTATACCGAATCTATCGCGGACCACTGTATCCTTTGCCAGGCGTTCACCCAGGATCGGATAGCCGATGGTCGTTTCAAGAGCAGTCGCCGTAAGGTCCGCAACCACCCCCGCTCTATAGGAAACAGTACTGTTTCCAGACCCCCCCCCTCCCCGACTGTTAGTCAGAGTGCACAATCGATTGGCTTACGCCGCACGGTGCGCAGACCGTCCAGGAGCGCCAGAAGGTTGTCTCTTAGGGGAAACTAGCTTTAAGGCCAGAGTCCTGCCCGGGCTCGCACTTCATGCGTGGAGGCCGCCGGATGGGTGTTGACCCGTGAGTGGGACCAACCCTGAACAGAATGGGTCTTCGTGGCCAACTCAGCAAGGGCCCCTTACCTCCCGAGTCTACCTACGAGGGCTACCCCAACAAAATACAATGGACAGGTGGTCAGCCTATCATAACAATAGGCCAAGGCCAAGAGCCAATTCCCAAAATAGACTTGGTGCCGACTGCGTGACACAATATTCAACACTTGCAAGAAGTGTTCAAAATACCTATATTTTAGTAAGTTTTATTAGGTACTTTAAAACTAACGAAAAAGAGGAATATGCTCACGCATAGGTACGCATAAGCGTTTCGGCAGTTTCGGAAATCAGTATTGTTAAATTTACATGTAAATTACATATATTATTATTCTAATAATTAATTATATACGCTTTAGGACAACAAGGGCATGGTGGTGGTAATATAAATTCTATGTTTTGTACTTATTCGTAGACCTTCCAATTTTCGAAGATTTCGATCCATTATCGGCTCTCAGTAGTGGCTGTACGTGTGCAAAATCGGCGTCTAGTATTGAGATGTCCTACATATTTTAAAATTTTTTACTATTTTTTTTTACCGGCCCGCCAACCGACGAGGAGGTAAAGTATTGTAAACGCGCATTTTTTATTTTCGTGATTATAGCGGATATTTACATTTTGACCGCCCCCCTCCCCCCCGAGACTAATAAGAACATTTCCAGACAGAAGTCTGTCTGTGTGTCATTGGTCCACCAGAGGGCGCGCTAGTCATACTTCAATGTCGAAATATTGGATATAGAGACTTTTAAAGTCACTATATCCAATTAAGTTCGAGTACGTAAGCCAAATTTCATTTGGTACTCAGATGCCTTGTTGGACCGAAATCACGTTGTGATTTTTTTGTTGGTTGGAATATGTCGTATACAAGCGACACAAATAATACATAAATCCTAGCATATTACAGAAAATACTACATAATTTTTGAAAGAATACTATGGTAATACCACGGAAAGTACTACAAATATTATACGGATTGCCGCGCAAGGGGAGGTTGGTTTAGCGCGGGAAGGAGAGGAGGAGGGGCTGCCTACTTGCCGGGAAAGTCTTGGGCATGACACAACAGATTTTTTACTCTGGCTCTACCAGAAATACCACAAGTTTATTTCTAGCAGTCTCTATCAAGAGACTGCGATGCAAGTATGTTTTCTGTACTC
The DNA here is from genome assembly GCA_944548615.1 of Micropterix aruncella. Taxonomy (NCBI): domain Eukaryota; kingdom Metazoa; phylum Arthropoda; class Insecta; order Lepidoptera; family Micropterigidae; genus Micropterix; species Micropterix aruncella. The sequence goes on along the minus strand of OX155960.1, from coordinate 35,808,739 downwards.
CAGATATGCAATAGGATAAGCCCGAATATTAAGTTGAGTAGTTGATTTCGATAGGAATATATTCCTAGTTTTATAAAGGTAGCTATTCCGAAACCATGCACGGTAAGTTTATGGGTCCTCAGGTGTGGCCGCAAAATTCAATAATTAACCGATAATTGCGGCGATTTCTCCGCTTTATATCCGTCGCATAGACCACCATCGTTACCACCCGCCCCGAACAACTGTGATATGATGCCCTATCAAGTATGTATAGTATTTTACATTGTAAGATTTATAAGAAGTTTTGGGCTGGAACTTGGACTGGGTAAATTGAAAAGCAGGGTAAATCACAAAGGTTCTCTTATCACTTTTCTCAGTGATAAGAGGCAACACAAACTATACAGCCCCTTCATTACCATCTACCATGTATATAGCATACAACAATATTCAGAGTCTTTCGATTACAAACAAATAAATTATTTTTTTTGTAAATGCCCTCGTCGTGCTAGTTGATTACAACGTTCGTGAACACGTCCATAATTTTATCTTTTGAGTCCTTTATACCTCGATGATTTTGAGATGAGAGTAGAGAGAGCCTATCTGTTGTTATTTAATCATGTTTATTAGATGTTAAATTTTACAGAGAAAAGCGACTGATAACCCTAGCTTACTAGCCAAGGTGGATCTTTTCATACCAAATAATTATCTTCGTGCTCGATCGCACCACCTTTTCGCGGAGCCGTTCTCGAGCACTAACCTTACGAGGTGGAACTTGTTGGCGCGTGTTTTGTGGCGCTTAAATGAAATTCACTCGATGGCACCAGATTTCGATATTTTTACCGCCAACCCTCACTTTTTTAAATTGCAAGCTATTAATTATTTATTCTTATACTAGCTGCGCCCAGCGGTTTCACCCGCGTGGTGATGGAAAATGGTGATAATGATGACAGAAAACCATATATCTTTATAAATTATAGCCTATGTGTTATTCTGATGTGTAAGCTATATTATTGTAAAGTTTCATCAAAATCCATTCATTAGTTTTTGCGTGAAAGAGTAACAAACATCCATACATACATACAAACTTTCGCGTTTATAATATTAGTAGGATGATAGCTAGTATTATAAGTGTCATTCTATTTGTATAGTTACGGTAATATCTTTATTAATTTTACTTTCCAATGCCTTGATTTTACTGTTATGTTGATTAGTAGTAAGTGAATAGACAAAATAAATAAAATAAAAATATACGTAATCCTTGTTACCCATTTTAGTATGTGAATTACAGAAGTGATTTCATTAGGTAACAATGCGCTCTTTATATTAGAACATTTCAATGTCAATAAACATTTCAACGTCAACAAGAAGAATAAGTTGCGTCAATACAACACTGCAAATTATGAAAGACGCTTGAAAGACGATATTTTATCGATTCTTTGAATTATATTGTAATCAATATACACAAATGAAATGACATTTTTGTAACTAGAATTAATATCAGGTCATGCTGTATGTACACTTATTTGGATTTGTGGTATACGCCATAGTTCCTTAGCGATCAATAACTAAGATAATTAATATTCATAAATATTATTAGCATTTGAATAATGTAGAGCATCCTAGAAAAATGGCGGAGTATGTAAATAAAGTAACAACGTTGTAAAGTCATCACGAATAACATTAATTTAACCATAGAAAAAACGGAAAAATTTGCTTTCTTATTTGCTGCGTAGTTATAAGAGATTCGTGCTTATGTATGAGTTATATATGTCGACGAATTCAAGAATTCTTACATTATGCGTGAGTCACTTAGGCGAAATGTTCCACAGCGCCACTCCAGTCACCTCTTACCGCAAGACCTATAGAAAACGTATCATCTGATACAAAAATTCACCAGTGACCAACGCGGCGCCTAGATAAAGGAAAGGTGCGGTCACCAGTGACCGAAATGGCGTTTACCGTGTTAAAAAATAAATATATTATAAGAATTATTTAAACGAAATTGGTCTGCGCTACTCCTAACTAGGCAGCGCCTGTTACAAGAAAGATAACACATTTTATAATAATTGAAAAAAATATTATTTAAAAGACTTTTTCTATCTTTTGGTGTCATAAGTTATAATCGAAATGGTTACGATATTGTCACAGTAAAATTAAACACAAACAAAAAAGTCATTACAAATAAACAAAATAAACAATGAATAAAAAAGTAGCTTAAAATAATTATAAAATAAATCCAAATATAAATTAGTACGCAATTGAAAATAATATTCGCTCTTGTATACTTTTATAGGTAATTTATTTAGCCAGATATGTGAGGGTATATAAATCATGTGTGAATAATTAAGTTGCTAAGTTGCATGAAGATACATTTAGTTTCCGTTCTTCCTTGTCAGTGCTGAAAGCTCAGCTGTGTCAGTGCTGAAATATCGAAGTGTTTTTCTAAAATGTTCATTAATCTCGGAGCAAGTTTATGATAATGCTGTTGTCCAAACGATGTAAGTCCCCTGAGTACTTAACTATTACTTCTCAACAAACTGAGTTGTTGATGCTATGATGTTGATTTAGTCATCTAGACATATGCATCTTAAAACCCTATATACATTTACTATTGCTAATATTTAGTCATTCTTCAATAATGTCCAAAATATCCTCAAAATAGTTCATTCGAAATCGTGTGAATATCTCTTACCTAGGAATATGAACGTCAGTCATGTGGAAGACTCCCTGCATAAGACCAAGCTCATGGGATTATTCGATTTAAACAACTTATCATGGTCCGTCGATTTCAATACGAAAATATAAGCCGCGCTGGTGCAATAACAGTCATCGGTCACTCGAACATTACTCAATCTCAAATGTGTGTTAAACAGCTATAAAATTTCCGAACATGGCCTTTAAATAGCGTTATATATACTATTTTCTCCAGTTGTTACTTTCAAGGAAAGCAAAGCAATTATTACGTACGCTTATAGTTTTCAGAGCGGTTTAGAGTGATTCAACTGGTACGATTTAATCGTCCGTGTTCAATTTAAATTTTAATTTTAATAATATAAATAATTGTTTATTGATATGAATATTAGTAATACATATGCATTGTAAATAAATTGTTAAATCAAATAAATAAATAAATTTATTAAATAAAAACAAATATTTCTAAATCTCCATAATATCAATTTTTCAGGGTTTTCTTGTTGCCCTTCGGAAGATAATCCATGTTTTTTAAAAACACACCGCTTGGCGATATAAATAATAATTGCGTATATCGTTATAAAACCGGAGCTAAAAATAAACTGGTCGATATGAGGTCTTTGTAACGAATGTTCCCTAGTGATCCTGACTTAAACCGTTTCATTAATTATTGATATCAGCTTGAATATTTCTCACTTTTGTAGGGCACCTAGAAAGAGTCGCCAAATTATCCAAGCAAACAATGATCTGAAAAAAATGTAATTGAAAGCGACGAATATCGTAAAGTTATGAAATATAACTCTGTCGACTCCAATTTCGATATTCGTGATAATTCTGTAAATTACTTCGATAACAAAAAAATGATGGCCTATTCTGTAAATGTAAAGTATTTTATAAACTATATTCGTCGCTTTCAAGCCCAATGTGATGCGGCCGATGCAATTGCTAAACGATTTCCAGACCCAAAAGATAGACTGTTTAGCATAGATTATTTACGGCGGAAGAACTTTTGATCACGTCCTTCCACCAGAGATCCCTCTGTGCCAGCCCTGGAACAAGATTTTTTCACTCTCACGACCAGCATTTGAAATTAATAATTTTTAAAAACCCACGATACAAATATACTGGGTGGGGTTTTTGTAACCGGTAAAAGAGAACCCTTAAATAAATGTGCACTCTTCATTACATATTTGATAATATCCTTTCCTAATGTGCCATTATTATAAAATCCACGCAACCAGTATACATATCCTCCGAAGGTTACAGAGATTCCTTCCAGCAGCAACTAAGCAAACTATAGTAAGAACACTGCTACTTCAAATTCTAGACTATGCTGATGTCGGTACTATAGATATTAAAGAGAAGATACTGGATAAATTCGAACGGCTACAAAATATCTGCATACGATATATATTCGACTTGTGTAAATTTGATCACGTAAGCGAATATCGCGATGGACTTCACTGGCTTCGAATTCGTGAGCGCAGAAATCTGCATGCCCTCTCACTCCTTTATAAAGTCCTAAATAGTCCCATAGCACCTCTTTACCTTAAATACCTCTTTCTCCCGTTAGGAAGTCATGGTGTTCCACTAAGGTCAAGTCAGGATAACACCTTAGCAATTCCACTACATCAGTCTTCTTTTTTCACTAACTCATTTAGCGTCCATTCTGATCGACTTTGGAACCAGCTTCCGCATGCTATTCGTCATGCAACATCGTTGCCCTGTTTCAAGGCGTTACTGAAAAAACATTTTCTCCCTCAAAATATCAACTAAGAACCAACCCTCCCCCTATCCCCTCCCCCCTTCCCCCTTTCGTTGGGTTGTTGACTGGATAGAAGCATAATAACTTTGTAATATCTATCATTTTATATAAGCAGGTATTTTTATTATTATTTATCTGTAGTTTCTATGTATTTATTATTATAATATACATATATTATATTATAAATTATATTTTTTATGTATGTATGTTTGGATGCATGTATATGTATATTTATGTTTATATGTTTATGTATGTGAGCTGTATTGTTACTTTTATTTAATATTACACGGTTGGCTGTAAGAAATCGCGAAGCGATAAGCCCGCCGTTTGTACTAAGTTAAAATGGAATTTAAGTTTTCTTTACCAATGTAATTATTTTTGTTAGTACAATAAAGGTATTTTTCATTTTTCAGTATACACAACGCACAAGCCAGGCTATACTCACACCTTCAATTCTTAGGTCCCAGCAAATTTCAATCTCTAATCTTGCTACAGGTTTACACATCCAGTTTTCCTTTCCGCGAAGCAATTTATTACCAAATCAACTAATAATTATAGTTATACGTATGAAAGAGTAGTTGTTAACAAAAGAAACCAATGGTAATTACTCGCACACAGTCATCATCGCAATCAGTCACACCGACCGTTTCTTGGAGTTCGGCGGTTCGGGTTTATTCGGCTTCACTCGTGTAGTCCGAGAATTCACCTGACAGAAACATCGCAAATAATGTATTGTACATTATAATAAAATGTATTGTAGTATAGAGCTATATATGGGAGCTAAGGGGCCCTTGCTGAGTTGGCCACGAAGACCCATTCTGTTCAGGGTTGGTCACACACGGGTCAACACCCGTCCGGCGGCCTCCACGCATGAAGTGCGAGCCTGGGTAGGACTCTGGCCTTAGGGCTAGTTTCCCCTAGAAATCAATCTTCTGGAGCTCCTGGACGCTCTGCGCACCGTGCGGCGTAAGCCAACCGATTGGACACTCTGACTAACAGTCGGGGGAGTCTGGAAGCAGTACTGTTTCCTATAGAGCGGGGGTGGTTGCGGACCTTACGGCGACTGCTCTTGAAACGACCATCGGCTACCCTATCCTGAGTGAACAGCCGGGCAAAGGATGCCGTGGTCCGCGATATATTCGGTATTATACACCGTTTGACCGCTTCGTAAGGGAGACGACCGCTCAAGCGACCTCGAAGTCGGAGTAATCTGGTCGCAATTGGAAGTAAGGGCGTGAGTGTAATCCCGCTGGGTAACACTCCTGGCTATCTCGCGGTTAAGGCGTTGGCCTCTTACGGGCATGTGGCGGAGCATGACGGTGGACTGTTTTGTCCAAGTCTTCTGCGCTCACTCCAGGGAGATAGAACGACTAATCGTTAAAACTTCCTGAGGTGACGGGTTCGCCCGTTGTAGTTGATAACTCTAGTTGTAGTATATAAATATAATATAATATAAAATATAGACGGCACACTTACAAATGCAGGCATACTCATACACATACGCCCTCCTACCATCTGCTTTACTCTTCCAGCAAATATACACATACGCACCCAATTTTAAGCAATTGTATTACGTTTTGTATTAAGAAATAAGCAAAAAATTACACAAATGTATCAGAATTGAGATGAATATAAATTTGAAATTTATAGGAAATTCGTAACCAGTTTTATATTTTATAAATTTTGTGATTCTGTATTCTGTATTTTACTATGTGTTTTCCATAAATAAATAAATAAATAAATAAATAATGAGAACGCGTTCAAAAATCAACTTAGAATGCGTACTAAAATCAAATGAACAATCTATAGTACGTACTTACCCTGGATGCTAGGGGCTTTAGTAAAACAAGTTTTATTTTCAATCACATGGGTCTGGCACCCCCACCTAAATCTGAAACTGCTCTGTGCGTCGTTTAAAAGCGAGATACACAAGCATGCTGTTGAAGAAGAAGACTAGGAAACTCTCGCTTTATTGACAAGTGATTATATCATTCACGTAAGGTAGGCTTATTGAAGCCTCGTTGAGGTACCTAACCAAGGACTTTCTTTGACACGCGTCGAAGACCGTCGTAAGTGGCTCGACTCACTTTTCAGGCGATCCGTAAACTTAAGTGGAGTTGTTCGACTTATACAAGTAAACGAATGGACCGTATTATTGGATTTAGCTTGGCGGGGGCAAGTGGACGAAACTTGATATTCAGCTTCTGACGTAGCATTCTAAACAAAGGCAGAACGACCCGATTTATTTCTGTTCCTCCATTTGCTTTGAGTATGAAATGTTGCGGTATAAAGTCGCAAGAACATGGTCGTAATAACTTCAAGAACATGGAATAGATCTTTACTAATAAACTTTATGTTTAATAAGCCCAGTTAGATGTGTGACGAGGGAAAACAATCCCGTGATCCCGTATCCCTGGATTCCGGACGTTTTCTGACCCCGAAAATCCCGGGACTGTACTTGGCTAACCTCGGGATTTTCGGGATTACCACAAACAGGTCTATTTTGCATTCCCTATTTCGCTGCGCCTTGGCACTAGATTATATACATAAAGACAAAAAAACAACCCACGCCGTACGATACATACTACACAGGTACAGCCCTAAAATGTTTGTCGTAGAACTTATAAGGGACTTCCCCGCACGCAATACTTCAATACAATATTCTTAAGGTAATTCCCCAATGTGCCAACAGGTTTTTACCAACTTTTCTTATTACATTGTGATTTGTGTTGTGCAACAAAACAATACTATAAACATTTTTAAAGAAATTACTTCTTTTTTCATTTGAGCTAAACTCGAAACCTTATAGCCTAATCCCGGGATAGCCCCGGGATCCCGGGAATACGCATAAAAATTCTCGTTTTCCCGGGATTGACAAACATGCTCGGGATCGTATTCGCTAGGAGCCTTGGGTTGCATGGAATTAGGACAAATCAATGTGTCGCTTTATTTCATTTAAAAGTCATTACTATTTCCTTGTGTGATCTTAGTTGAAATATAAGTTATGTAATATGAAATAAATAATAAAAAATAATAAATTTGGACCACGTGGAAATTCCCGGTTTTATACAATTGACATAGGGACAGAAATATTTTCCCCGCTAAGTAGGGTATTTGCCCAATCGCTACTCTAATCCATAAAACCTTTGTAAGACGTTTCCATCACATTCAACTTGAGTTTCCTTTTTTTTATAGGTACCCATCTCCAAAAACTAATTAGGCAATACTCCGAAAAAGTCGACTTCGGAGATTGGTGCCTATCGTCTCAAAAGCTTTACTTTCACTTATGTTTTCCATTTTGATAAGCAAAAACTATCTAAAATTGATTTATTATCCAAAGAATATCTGCACTGACTCTTATATTTAACATATTAGCAATACTATCTACAAAGAGTTTATATTTTGACAAAGAAGATGTGTCTCAAGAAGTCAAGAAAATATTATTATGTAAAACAGTATTTTATAAGGATAACCGAGTGGGTCCGGGCATACAGGCATCATGATTGCATCGACTAAAGACCTTAAACCGCGCCTGTTAATCAGGTAAGTAATTATTATGAATTAAAATTAGTCTAAAGACAATTTTGATGATTGAGATACAGAAAACTATTGATTCTCCATATTCGTTACCGATTTATTTTCCTATCTCTGAAACAATAGGTAGTATCGATCACTGCTCATCTATTCAGCATTATTTTAATAGCTATGTAATGCAGCCAAGAGCTCGTATTCAACAAAAGCTTGTAGGGGAGCATTGTGACTGCGGATGTTGATGACGTCAGCCAGGGACCAACAGACGACGAGCACCGGTTTCCGGTTTTTGAAACAGATATAATCAGTCTTATGCACGCGACACGGCACGAGGTATACGTAGGTTTCAGAAATTGTATTTTTTGTTGTATTTAAATGAGTACAGACTTGGTGCTTTGTTAACATATTTTTTAATAATTTGAGTAAAGTTGTCCCTTCGGCATGTTGTTTAACCGCTCAGTTGCCTCTTTTTTTTTGTTCCTCATATATATTATTGCTCAAAAATTTGAGTGTTTTAAACACGATAAACCCTATATTATGTAGTTAAGTTCGACAGTGATCTGCAGGTTTCATAATAATGAAAGAAATAGGTTTTATTTTGATAAGAATGAGATTGGACTTCGCTCAAAGCATTTTGTTACAAGTAAACAAAAACTTACTGAAAAGGTGGATTTTATGCCAAAGTTTATTTATATTTGCAAAAAATACTTTTACTAATAATATTTGTCATCTTAGTATGTATATTTGTCATTTTCATAATTTTCATAATTTTAATTCAATATCGAATTCACTAAAAAATAGTGTAAAACTTAGAAATCCCACATAAACGAAGTATTCGTTATGAAAATTGGTCAGCCTCTGACAGTTTACTAAAAATTCCGTGTCATTCTCTTTCTGTGTCCATGCTGCAATACTCTGGAACCATCTCCCGGCAACTATACGAAACTCGCCTTCTTTACCACCATTTAAGACTCACATCAAAGATAACTACCATTCTAAGGAGTAACCAGTTCTTCCCATTATCGCCTCGTCCTCTCCCAATATCCTCTCCCCGGGCATTCTTAGTTTTAAATACCTATCTTTATTTCCACAATGCGCGCATGTACCACTGTGAGGTTAGTTGTAAGATATTGCCTTGAATTGCGAAATCTGTCATTAATTTCAAATATTTTCCCCGCTAAGTAGTAGCCCAATCGCTACTCTAATCCATAAAACCTTTACAAGACGTTTCCACCACTTTCATCTTGAGTTTTCTTTTCTTTTTATAGGTACCCATCCCCAAAACTTATTTTTATAGGTACCCATCTCGCCTGTTTCTATCACAATTAAGTGCAAATAAATAGTATAAATTATTAAAATTGGCAGTGTACTCTATCCAGGGATTCGATAATACACAGAGTTGAAAAATGGAAGGGATCGTGGTCTCGGCCAAATCGGATTAATGTTGATCCGGTCCATCAACAACGCCGCGACAATCGCTTGTAATGTTGCAATGACAATGCACGCGAGCCAACGTCTTTTATTATTGATATTTAATTTTGCTGAACAAAATGTAACTTAAAAAAAAATTAAGGTAATGATAAAAATGTAATGCAATCATGTAATGGTGTTTAAATTTTTTGAAAAATAAGCGTTAAAATGAGAATACGACGTTTTATTCGGATTTATATAAGGTAATACATTATTTCGGGATTAGCGCAATCGCTGACCTCATTTTTGAATTTAGATTTACTATATCTATGATCCCTCATTACTCATATGGGAGGGAGAAGGGCGGAGGGAGGAGCAGTATTTTATATATTTTTTATTTATTTATAAAGCAATTTACAAAAAAATACAATTTACAATTAAAACATTAAACTAAATTTGTAAACCTCAGAAAGAAATTAAACTCTTATAAGATGATGTTTATTGTCCGATGTCGCCTAACTAAGCGAAGCTTGTGCTTGGGCGGACATTCTATTTGCATGTTCATTTATTTTACTAAAAATCCTCCCGTTTTATTCAAAGGTTGAGTTTCAGTTGACGAATTTGGTTATTTGAGCACAATGAACACTAATTTAATAACAACATCATCAAATAGTGACTAAAATTAAATAAAGGGATGCCATTTCGATTTCATCATTATTTTTATTGAGTTGTTGATTGTGCAGTTGAAAATGTAATTTCAGAGTTCAGCCCCCATTCGATAGCCTCCTTGAAGAGGCTCGAACCTGGAAAGGACTCTGTTTCTCCTGTCAATGCAGGTGGATCAGTTCCTCTGGGGGATGTCCCTCGGGCACTGCTGGGCGGTTTGCTCATCGTGCGACGTCAGTCAATCGACTGTGCACTCCGGCGAATAATCCGGCGGAGGCTGAAAATGCTCTTACACGGTTTCTACGCAGCAGGAGTGGTTGTTGACAGCTATTATTGAAACGGCTCGTTGGCCACCCGATCCCGTGCGCAAGACGGGCAAAGAACGCCATGGTCCTCGATAAATTCAAGCTGAATTACCGCTAACATCAGGCTAAGGCCGTGCAAGGGACTTCGGACCTGTGAACTGACGGAAGGACGGAGAAATTCGGCAAAATCTGGCAGTGAGGGCGCTAGGCTGCCCGCTGGATTCTCTTAGCAGTGACACGCAGTAAGGCGTTGGACTCTCACGGACAATTTGGTCTAGCTAGACGGTGGAGTGTTTCGTTCCCAATTGTCTACTTTCACCAAACGGTTGAAAGAACGATCAATATCGACATATCTTCCTGGGGTGGCGGGTTCACTCGTTGTAGGTGATAATATACCTTTCATCGGGAATATTTTCTCATACAGTCAAATTGTTCTACCTGACAATTATGTTTTCTGACTTAACCCACTTTACTCTATTCTATAGTCGATTGGTTATAAAGTCATGGCGTATCCTCCAATAGTCTGCTAACTACTCTAGTGGATGAAAGCTTTTAGAGTCGGATGAAGTTTAAGCACCTTGCAGCGTGTCCCGTATAGCAAAGCCCATATGGCCAATTCATGATATGCTCGTAGTTTTGTATGACATTAGGCTGGTAAACCACTCAAGCGGGCGTAGCGGCCGGCAAACTCCAGCGGGATATCCTGCTCACAAAATTTGCAACGCAAACTTCATCACTTACCGGCATGAATGAAGTGGCGACACATTGCCATACCTAAAACTAAATTATGCAGATATATGGATCTAGGAAATAGTGTTCTTTATAGGTAAGTACAAAATATTATGCATTTTATATATTTTTTTATGGTGTTAATAAAACAGAGTTTAATTTAAAATATTGAAAATGCAAATTTCGGATTGGCTGATATCCATACTAACGTAATCATTGATATTATTAAAATTAAAACTATTTATTCTTAAGAAAAGGTGAGTTTATTTACTACATGCAATATTTTTGGGCTAACCTTGATTTCCGAACATTGTTTGCGGATAATTACTAACTAAGCCTATGTAGCGTTATATATGGAGTACTATTTTTAACTCTTTGTGGACACAGAATGTGCCACATCAAAATAAACTTAGGCCTATAAAGCATATAACGCAAAGGTTTAAAAAGGAGAAGAATTGAAAAGCAAAGAAAATTTATGTGGAAGGTTTCAATTGTTCTCTGAGACATTTTATGAGTGGCGCGGTTTTCACAAATTGAGGCTAAGCATTACAAAGGCGGTCTCGATGCATGTTGAAAGATAATAAGGAAGTTACTGTTGTGATCAAGCAAACGAATTTGTCAACTCAAACTCAGTTTGAGTAAAACGGGAGTGTTGTTTAGAAAAAATATTGAACTTACTATCCCCCCCCCCCTCCTCTCTCCCATAAAAGCAATATCCTAAGTGAAATATCACCATCCCTAGGTACTGGCGTTTTGGTTCAGTTAGGTGTGCGATGATCTAATAGCTATGGGTTTAACTTGTCTATCTTTCACGATTTAATATAATATATACCGAATAGCATAGCTCTTCTTCTGTAAATAAATAAAAAACATATAATATGACTAATGATGGATCGTAGATATACTAAATCTAAGTTTAAAAATGAGGTCAGTCATCGCGCAAATCCCGAAATAATATATTACTCAACATAAATCCGAATAAAACCTCGTTTTTCTAAAACGATTTTTTTAAAACACCGGTTGCATAACATTACAGTAACAGGTTATCTTGAAATTTTAAAGGGCGTCCATAAGCTGATAGTGCAGTAAACCTGCCGGTGAGATAATCGGGAGTAACACCCTCCAAGATCCTGAAAAGCATACAGAGAACTCTCACGTCTCTTTTCTCCCGGGTAGACAGCAAGTGAAGCATCTCTCTGAACTCTGAAAAAAAATCTGAGTGCATGTATATATCGAATGCAGACGTTTTTTTAGCGCTCAACCTTGGTGCTTAACTGCTTTATGAGGTCGAGAAAAGCTAACAAGCTGTTTTTTTAAGGGAAATGAGAGTTTCTTATCTAAACCCCAAAAAAGTTAAAAAGAAGCAATTATCGCTTCTTCTGCGAAGAATCGCTTCCTCTGGCGAGAAACAAATCGTAAAGATAGTGTATCGCTACTGTCGGACAATTACTCAGCAGATAATAATTTCATACGACATACGAAATTAATCGAATGAGAATAGATTGTAGAATTTCGATCGATAATGCATTGGCCGGCACTTCCGTTTAAGCACGATTTGCGGCTGCCGCTTCAAAGGAAACGGACGTGGCTCCCGACGATCAACATTAGCCGAGTCGATGGTTCTTAATTCATGTTCTCATAGTACGTACTTAGCTTACGTACCTTGCGGCATCTCGTATTCTGCCCTCGATCCGATCTGATCGCCTTATTTCGAATACGGATAGTCTTAAAACACCCTTTCGGGTCTCGCCAGTTAAAAACTGGAAGGGTTTTTTTTAATTGGTGCAGTGTTCTGATTCTAATTTTTATTCCTCTTATTCCGTTTCGCATTTTTCTCATATTATATTTTTTATTTATTTACTTATTACAAACGATAAGATTTACAGTAGAAAAGCTATGTTATTCGGTATACATTAAAATAAATAGTGAAAGATAGACAACCTAAACCCACAGCTATTAGCTCATCGCACACCTAACTGAACAAAAACGCTAGTTTCTCAAACCTAAATATGTATTGTGGTAGTTAATAATTCGGAGCATAGCGGGGCAAATGCCAGTTAATAGTTATGTATTCACATCTTGTAGATTTCTTATCGTAATCGAGAACATATATCTATAGTCATTCGCAATGCGCTAAACTATGATATTGAGTTAAAATTTGTAGTTTAATCATAATAATGTATCTTATAGGTATGTTTGAATCCTCACCTACCGCAACACAACCGCGCCATTATTCCGCGGCTAGCCTTTAAGAAGATTCTGATAAGAATTCAATCATGACAGGATTAGGTAATTTTCGTGTATTCAAACTGGGTTTTGGACTTTAGAATGCCGCGCTGACGATTTGATTGTTCCCTAATTATTGTTAATTTAGTAGTTTGAGCAGATAAAACGAATTTCTTGTAACTTACCAGTATACCGATGATATTTGATATTTGATACCAGTATACCTATGAAATCATACAGGAAAACTATGGATATATTAAAGAATTTATACAGAGAGCAATTATAATAAAACAAATTGGACCTTCGTAGGCATCATTTAATTTTTATTATAATAAAATTGCCACAATCGCATCTTTTATTTTTTTTTTCTACATCATATTTCAAACAAACTCTTTCAATTAATTTATAGAGTATTTTCGGAACCCTCTCATCCAGTAAGAATCAATGAAGGTCGGCATCACCTAAGAGTTGGTTTTAATTATATCGCTTGATGTTTTTCAGAGTTTGTGAAGGGGTGTATTAAGCCTTCGCTTTGCGCTGCTAGTAAACTCATCTCTCTCATGCGAGCGACTTTATCGCATTCTTATGATAAAGCAATTTTCTTCCACCCCGCGATAAATTGGTTGAAAGAAGAGTACATGAAAGTGGCACACAAATGCCAAGGTATACACCGTGTCGCAGAAGCCGTATAAGTAAACGTATAAAATATTATATTAGGACTAAGCAGGATGTTTATGTCGATTTAGTGGGGTGCTTATAGGAATTGAAAAAAAAATGTCTACCTGACAGGCTGCCTAGGACACAAGTTCGTTCTGGTATATGATTTCTCCGGAAATCTTGGCTTTGAACGATCTCATATTATAATCTTCGATAAGGACCCGCTGATCGCAGCATTTTGATGTTTCTTATGAATCATGGCCAATTGATCTACGTAATTCTTCTGAGTGCCACATTTTGAATGCTAGCAACTGTTCGAGGTTTCGCAAGCGTAAATTTTAGATGCTAACTTGGGATGCAGTCACAAGTGTAACTTTTACATTAGGCTACGAGACGTACGGAAGGAATAACACGAATGCCTACTAAAATATGTTCCGAGTGGGACACTCGCTCTCATACATGAAGCGCCGAGGGAATATGGCTACCTAATAATTTACCTTTTCTATTCTAGTCGGAGAGCTCACTGCATGTAAGTACAATTATTTAATTTTGAATAATGACAGCATTAGAATTTTAGCAGAAGCATATGTGCTGGAAGATACTGCTGACACATAATTGAGGATACGATAAATATCGGAATGCATCGGTATGTGAAGGGCAGTCTGGGTATACAGTCACGGGTGACTTTAGGCAGGGGTGCTCCCGAAGGAGTACTCCGCTTCTCCGTACTCTGGTCTTCTCAAATGGACACCTTTTGCTCACACAAAAGAGCGAAGTAGTACAACATACGTATTGTAATTAGCTCATCTAGATACAGGCCTTAGTTGACCTAGTTAGATGAGTTTTAGGCAGGTGCCAAACACGATGTGACGGTTTCTCTGAACTGTTTATGTTTGATTCTTGAACTTGTTTGGTATAATTAGTCGTAACCATTGCAATAAGTACTTATAAATAAATAAATACAACAGACCAGATCAAAATACCAAACAGGCAGCTGGTCAAAGCACGTACCTACTAAATTCAGTACATCACGGTCTTCATATCGCACACCATATTATAATGTGTTCTGTAGTCTAGCGACCGACTCCATTTACAGGCCATGGGTCATCGGTCAGATCGAATTCGTGGTTTTACTTTGAACTCACCATGCCTCCCGTCGAGTAGGATGATATGGTGGTTAAACCGCAGAAAATTACTATTCTTCATCCTTTCGGCGATCGATAGTAAAAAGTTTTAGGTGAAGCGGTTCATGTCGTCGCCATCCTACCTTTCTTGCCGCCATCCTTTCTCGTCGCCATCCTAACACTACAAGGATGTTTGACTAACTCACCACTACAGTCCGTAATACGGAAAGACCAATAAATGCTACTGCAAGCCTAGGCCAAAATGCGTGCACGAGGATCTCGAAGTCCACGGAAGAAATAACGGGAAAAGCCGAAGCGGAAGTCAATTTTACGCTCGGTCATCGCCGCGATAGGCGGACGCTGCCGACGAAGAAAAATCAAGAAGACGGCCTCCGAAATGGAGGGCCAAATCCAGGCATAAATGGCGTAAGTCATCTGAAGGATATAAAATCCCTTCGGAAAGAATTTCTCCAATCAGTCCTATTGACTCGACGGAGCGTCAGGAAGATATACAGCGATTTCACGACTATATTCCTGGTTTGGGACAATAAGGACAGAGACGCATCCAAGTAGACCCAGAGGCAACGGAACCTTGGTAGAAATGGGGCCCGGCGAGTGTCCATCCGAATCACCAGAATTTCACTAATGGCGGTCCTTCAGGAGGAGAGCCAGAGTTTTTGCTGGGGAGAAAGATAACTTATTACAATGGCGCCTTTTAAAGCTTTTAACTGTCTGGATCATTCCGGGAGCTAATGGACCCCATGTTGCAGTTAGACCACTAAGGTCCATGTGTGTAGGGTCGGTCAAACTCACGGGTCAACACCCATCCGGAGCCTCCACGCAGAAGTGCGAGCCCGGGTAGGACTCTGGCCTGCTGGCCAGGTACCCTAGGAATCAGCATTTTAGTGCTCCTGGGCAGTTTGCGCACCGTGCGGAGTCAGCCAATCGACTGTGCATTTTGACTGATAGCCGAAGGAGTCTGGAAACGGTTTTATTCCTATAGAGGGGGAGGGGGTAGTTGTTAACCTTAAGGCAGCAGCCCTTGAAACGACCAACCGGCTACCCATTACCGGGTGAAGAGCCGGGCAAAGGATGCCGTGGTCCGCGATAGATTCGGTAGACACCGAATCAACGCTACGTAAGGGAGAACTAGGGTTGTCGACTACAGCGAGCGAGCCCGTCACCTCAGGAAGTTTTAAACGATTAGTCGTTCTATCTCCCTGGAGTGAGCGCAGAAGACTTGAGGACAAAACAGTCCACCATCTAGCTACGCCACAAGCCCGTAAGAGGCCAACGCCTTAACCGCGAGATAGCCAGGAGTGTTACCCGGCGGGCTTACACTCAAGCCCTTACTTCCAATTGTGACCAGATTACTCCAGTCTCTCGATTGGTTACGAGTTCGAGGCCGCTTGCGCGTCGGGGAGAAGTAAGGGAGAAGTCCGCGACGTAAGGGAGAAGTCCGCGCAAGCGACCTTGAACCTGTAACTATTCGGAAGGCCGGAGAAATCTGGCTGTAACTGTAAGTAAGGGCGCGAGTGTCGGCCCGCTGGTTGGAAACCCAGTTTCTAGCGGTAAGGCGTTGGCTTCTTACGGGCGAGTGGAGTAACTAGACAGTGGATTGTTTTCGTCCCAAGTCTTCTACGCTCACAGAACGATTAAATATCATTGAAATTTCTGAGGTGACGGGTTCGCCCGTTGTAGTTGACAACTCCAACTGGATCATTCCATCTTAGTGTCTATGATCGCCTATTTCGGATTCTTACGATGCCAGACATTGGTTCGCCAGTTACCTCAACCCTTTACGGCAAAATTATCTAGGTCAGTCAGTTACCTCAAATGACGGTTTAGCTTAGACTGCCGTAATACAAAGCGTTTAGGTTGAATTTTGATTTCACTTCGGGGGTGGGACATTACTTCCTTTTCTGCGGTTACCACCTCCATGCAAACGACGCCCAGTTGCGCCCTACGAGTGGATCGATAGCAACTGGCTTATCGTCCTAGGAGCGCCGAGCGCGGCTACAGCTAATTTCCAATCTCGAACATTTGGCCATATGGTCACGCAACCACGGTCTCTCTATTTATAATCTTGCCTATTAATAATAGACACAGAAACCAGAGGGCTAAAATCGGTGTTGCCGGCTTTCTCGATATCGTGTTCTCGAGTCTCTCAGACTAGTAGTAATATTCTAAAGTAATTTGCGCTTTGAGTCTAAACGTCTGTGGTATGTCCCCCGCATCAAGTCACTTTACCTACATACTGGGCCCGATTACGTTTCTTTGTGAACTAAAACTATAATTAGTCCAAGCGAACGAGGCAGAGTAATAAGTTAGAGCGGAATATAAAACGAACGATCGTCGATAATTACTACCTGTCGAACTTATACTCATTCGAATAAATTCGAGCATATTTCGTGCGGTGTAAGATTCAGATGCTTTGACCTTGGCGGGCAGTTTTAAATGCGAGAAAGTGACAATCGGTCATCTCACATTCCGCTCTAGCGTATTGCCCTGTCTCGTTCATACGGACTAATTTACGATTTTATTTCACAAAGAAACGCAATCGAGCCCACTGTATCAGTACGGGCGTTAGCATAAAATGTATCGAAGCTCTCATTCTCTCCATACTGGATTGGTGATGTAGATATGCAAGTAGACAATGCAAGAAGATTGTGAAGTCGCTTCAGCGTCGAAATTGTAATGTATCAACATATAGTTTCTTAATGTTTATTTTCTATTTGCATTCGTTTCCGATACCGATGACAATACAGTGATCTCTTGGCGAATATAGTAGACGTATTTACGTCATTTGGTCGTACCCGCGAAACAGGCATACCCACTTTTTCCTTGTATAACACCTGTGTATTTTTTTTACTATAAAAACATTTTGGAATCATTATTTTAAAAACAACAAACACTTGACACAACAACATATTGACGTCCGTGTTTATTATTGCACGACTGCCTAACAAAAAAAGGAGTGTAATGTGTTCAGGGTTCACCTATGTATGTTTTCCGTTTCTTTATTCTACTATAACTTCTAAACGCTCGAACCGATTTAGAAGTATGTGGTATTGTTTGAATAGTTATGTCATCCCGAGTGCCTTTAACTGTCAAACGGTCAAAATATTAACTAAATAGTTGTCTAAATGTTCAAATCTCCTAATGTAAATAAATTAACATAAATACGAGTATACTCGTATATCGTGCCAAATGAAAGTTCTGATTGAGTATATTCCGAAAAAATATATATTATGTATATAGATAAATATATAAACCACAAATATTTCATCAAAAACGTAAAAAATAATTATATATACAGTAGTTCACTTTTTGTAGCGGCAGTCGTATTTTTTATTCTTGTTAATATATTTACTTGTGTATGTTCAATTGTAAACACAAACACTGGCCTGAGCGTACTTTACCTGCAGCGAGCTCTTGTACCTTTCGTGACACACCCGCAATATTACGTTTTGTTATTTCTCCGCTTATAATAAAGGGCGCTGCTTAAACCCGCTCTAATAAAATTTAATGTTTAAATTAATTAAAACGGGCACTCGCTTAATTAACCTATATTCACTCAATTACACTTAGTTTAATTAGTTAATTTCGCGGTAGTGTAATATCTTACATTTTGTGGGGACGGGCAAGCAATCACGTATGTGTTACTTTTGAAGATTATTATATTGACGGAATGATTTAAAGAACATTATAAATACATAGGTCAGATTATGGTTTTACTTACTTATACCAGTAAATGTGTTACATATTGTAAAATAAATGTGAGAAATGTGTTAATGGTGACTAAAAATGCCATTTACAAAGGCCACGTACAGGGAAAGAGTTCACCCGAAAAGGGCAGAACAGCAATTCCTGGATATTCCCTTATCAGACAAGTCTCAATGCCACCACGATAATACCTTATCTGACAAATTGATACAAACATGAGTTTTTGTCCAAAAGCTCAACGACTATCTTCGATGAAGAGGAAGCGGACGGCCGGACGACGACGGTCAGATAAAATTAGCCCCTCTGACTTACTTCTGTCCTCAGAACTTAAATTACCATTTCGTGGAAGGCGTTCTAAGTGCATTGATGTCATAAAACATAATTCGTAAAGTGAGCATGAGGTCATAAAAAAATGCCCATCAGAAGTCTTTCGACGACTGGATTATTCGTTCGTTCTGGGATTGTTTCTCACGCTAACAAATAATAATGGGTTTTACTTTAAAGGTGACATATTACATTTGTAAGATTAAGCAAATACTTCCTGAAATTATTTGATAGCGCAAAACATGCAAAAATTGGTGATATGAGAGCTCTGTCCTAAGAATATACATGTTAAATTACAGTGGTCAAAAATGACATTGACATAATTAAAAGTTTCTTTTTAATTGGAATGATTTCCCTGGCGGCAAATCAACATTGGTTATGATTTTAAAATTATCTAAACTTAATTCTAAGCTCTTCAGACACGGCGTCTGAAGAGCTTTATATGAAGTTGAAAAAAGACAGTATAAGAAAAAAGGCAGTCTTACATTCTCGGCAACAGCCGACAGTTATTATTTTTACTATTAAAAGAGGCAAAGTGCTTAGCCATTTCGGAGACCGTTCCGAGAGAGGAAGAAAAAAGACTATTAAAGTGTACAAAAGAAAAAGACTCTAGTAACCGACACAACAAACAAATAAGGTTTGATAGCAATCCACAGACCTAGGAGAGAAATTGGCTCGAGGTCTGAGGATAAGTCGTTCTGTGTGACGCTTTGTCAAATCTGACCTTAACTTCACAGTTTGTTTGTTTGTTTGTTTGTATATAAACTAAGAAAATAATCGTTTCTTGAGGACAAAGATAAAATAATTCGCCTCAAAAATATGGTTTTCTTAAACGGCGCGACGCTGCTGACGATAGAAAAATATCGTATTTAAAAACGATTTTTGTTCGATTGAAAAATCCTATAATCACCAAAATGATCAAATATAGGCTGCTAATCGTCTAAAATCTGCTTCAGATATTATCTATAGCTAACATGCTAAATGGTTTTGGGGGAGGGATGGGGGTTAATAGGGGGGGGGAGGGGGGTAGGAGGTTTGGTGAGCGGGGAGAGGGGGGTGGTTTCTCTGTATGCCGGGAAGCTTTTGGGGTGACACAACCGTTTTTTACTAATAAACTCATAAACCACTAAAGATATTAGATATAACTTACAACAAAGTTGGATCTATTGTTCTCAGGATTCTATAACTATTTTGTTTTGCATTTTAGCATGAATATCTTATAACAAAACATGATAAGACTAAAAAGTACTTTTAGTCTTATCACAATCTTATAATTCGTGATTAGAGTACATCTCAAGACGATTTTAACAAGTCCAAACACGTTAAGCATTCACTGTTACGTTATAGAGTTCCAGTGCTTAACTTCCGACTTCGTCATCAAACCCTAGAAACCATTCGTAGCCAGAGTACATCTCAAGACTAGCCGGCTCCATCATCAGACCCTGAAAATCATTCATGACCAGAGTACATCTCAACCCGATTCCAACAAGTTTAAAGACCGCTTAGATACGTTGTTCCGTTCCAACTTTCCGGCTCCATCGTAAGACCCTGGAAATCATAAATGGCCAGTATGCATTTCAAGACAATTCTAACAAGCACAGGCTTGGATACTTTGTTTCGCTGTGCGGTTCCTGTGACTACCTTCCGCATCCATCATCAGATCAGCTCGATGATTCCATATAATTGTATTGTCATCAGAACTACACACAATTGCAATATATCAAGTTTCATGTTAATACGACAATCAGAAGTGGTTTAAATTCGGTTCCTTAGATTCCTTTACATTGATAGATCGATTACGTGTTAAAAATTACAAAGTGCGCGATAAACGGTCGAATGCAAGTCGTAGCGATACGTAGCGATACTTGCGATACGTAGCGATCAGTAGCGCTCCAAAACAAAATAACTGACCGCCACTCAACGCCTATCTGTCCAATGCTTACATCTTTGAGGGAGGCATTTGAAATATGTTCCCTCGAAAATACAGCGATCCCGAGAGCTCCATAGTCATTTTGAAGCCCCCCGGCGGCCTATTCTTGAAAAAAAAATAGGCATGCTAAATTTGTTTATGACCCATATAAATCAAATTGAACATGGAAGACAAATTTAGCATGCTAAATTTTTCAACAATCGACCCTCTGAATACGGTGTCAAAAAGTGCGCTGAACGCTAGAATGAGCGTCAAGAATTCAAGCAAAGAGCTCATTGATTTCTGTATTTTTATTTATTTTTTTTAATTTATTAAGTAATGCTAAAACAATTTTATCTAACGATGCACAAAAATATTTTAAAAATTGAATAAATAACAGAAAATTAATACATTGATTAGTCCAGTGGCAACGTCACCTAACTAGGCCGGGACATGTTCTAAGGCGAATGTTTAATTTTGTACGCGCTGGCTCAATACTGTGTTTATTACAAAAACAAAAATAAAATATGTTTTTTCAAAAAATTGACATATTTTAATATTAAAATAATTTCATTTGATCATAACAGAATAAACATACAATGACTACATTAAAAACCACTAAATACTTAAAAGTAGGAGTGATGAATAAAAATGTCTGCGAATGAATTCAAATCAAAATAAAAAATGCATTTTGCTTATAACTAATATAAAGAATTATAAAAATAAACCTAGGGAATTCACGCTAGCAAACCATCCTTTGACCATTTGTGTCACATCCAGAGTGGATCAACTGGATCATTGACGTTTTAATAACAATATAAGAGTCTCATTCTAGGGATAGGAGTAAATGCTTAAATGTTTTTATGCTTTCTTTTTTATATTTCTGTTACCGTAGAGACTCTCTAGGT